>OW121741.1:97750691-97933191 GCA_933228675.1 Stomorhina lunata
TTGAATTCCGATCGAAATGGTTTTAGGTTCTATAGATTCTGAAAAATACGGAATATATCTTGCTTCCGATCGAAATTGAGTTTTGTGACATTGCTTATAGTTGGAAAATATATCCATTCGAAACAAGAGTAGTAACTTGATCTTTAGAAAACATTGTTTTAATCTTAAGATAACATTGTCCGATCCACTTGAACCTTAAAATAATAAGGATTGGGTCATGGTTGTCATTGTTGCACATTTGTCTGGACATTTGGTGAACTTCATGATATCTCATTTGCGGTAGAAGTTAGCATATGGTTGACAGCATAATCTAGCTTTTCTGGAGTCCCAAATTTTATTAACACATCCATTGCATGGTTCCCTTGGTATATTCTTCTTGAGAGATCTGTGGCAATCCAGGGCTGAGTTTGAATTTGGGAAGATAGAATCCAGAGACTCAATGGTAGATTGAGTATAAGTAAAATATATTTATATATATAATACAGATTATGAACTGTATGTCTTTAGTGTAGACCCATAGACGATTTAGCCATAAGTGTATAAGTGAATTTATTGTACAATTATAGCCTTTTTAGCCCTGTCCTTTACTTTCAATTCAGTTTTTTGTCTAATAACACTTTAAAGTACTTGGCACAGTCTGTGAAAGGAACTGGCAGAGTTTGTTATCCTTTGATTAAAATAATAATATATTATTGTTTGGGTATACCTCGAATCATTATCGTCCCATTATTTTGCTCTAGTGAATTGGACCTTTTAAAGGACTTCTCTAAGTGTACTCAGAAACTTGCCCTTGACTATCACATCATCTGAGTATAAAACAATCTTGACATCAATCTACTCTTGGGATATTGTTATATCGTGGGGAGTAAAATTTAATATAAAGGAACCTAGAATATCGCCTTTTGGTGTTCCCCATTGAGTGAAGTTAGATGAGATCTATTATAACTAAATTATAACCTTTTATGAATCCTACATTGTCATAAGAGTATTCCGAAAAAATTTGAGTTATTTTTTTTTATCTAATGCATCTACCTTCTAATTTTCTTTGAATAAACAAATTTTATGCATCTAGGACCACTGGGACCTTTGCTGCCATCAAGGCAAATAGTCATGAACCCATTTCTTAAAAAAAGGTATTTATTTTTACCAAAAGAGAAGATGAAATCTTACACAGAACTAAAACATTATATTAAACATATTAAAAATATGGTGGTTATAAGTAGTCACAAGCGAACAACAAATTGCTGGCGAGAAAAATATCAACCTACAAATCAAACAACGAAAATACAAATGGTTTGGAAGCCATATAATGAAATTCACCAAAAAACGCTGTGCTCGTGGGCAAAAGAAGACGCGGTAGAGCAAAAACAGGAAAATCGTTAAACGAACTGAGACACATTGTAGCGGATAGATAGATATGGAGATTCTATGTAAAAAACCTTCTGATGAAATTAGCTGAACAACAATTCAATCAATTCCCGCCAAGTTTTTCACTGAGGTCTTTTACTAAAATGTTAATTAATAACATTCAGGATTTCAGTTATACCCAGAAATACACTTTAAAATTCAACATTAAATTATAACTTATAAATAAGAATATTACACTAAAATTAAAATGTTTAACTGAAACTCATTTCTTTTGTTAAATCTTTCAATAGTTTTACAGACAAATCATGTTAACATCTTCTGTCTTCAGATTTGCTCCAAATTATAACTAAAGTTTGTTGCTTAAGTCTTTTGTTTTTCTCAATGAAAAATTACATGTAACATACAAATGTTTACATCAAACATTGAATAACTAGAGATATGTATTATAAAGGGTGGTTAAATTGTAAGGGCCGATGTTGAATGTGAACCACACCTAAACGCCAAGTTTTTTTTTAGAATTTTATTTGACATTTCTCTATTTCAGACTTACTCAATTTGAACCATGGAGAGATACACAATCCAACAACGTGTTAAAGTTATCCAGACTTATTATGAAAATGGGCGTTCAAATCAAAATGCATATCGTGCACTTCGTGATTTTTTTTGGTCAATTTGATCGTCCAAATGTACTTACAATAGCAAAAATCGTGGAAAAATTAGAGCAATCCGGGTCTGTAGAAGATGTGAGAACACCAGTGCATGCTCGTACATCTCGTACTGCAGAAAATATTGCTGCTGTTCTCGATAGTGTGGCTGAAGACCCGTCCACCTCAACTCGTCTTCGTGCCCAACAATTGCACCTCTCACGCTTGTCGTTGATGAACATTATGCATAAAGACTTGCATTTACACGCTTACAAGGTGCAATTGGCTCAAGAACTAAAGCCTCTTGACCATTCCAAACGTCGTGAATGGGCAGAATGGTGGCAAGAAATGGCAACAGTGGATGATCAATTTTCGAAGAAAATCATCTTCAGTGATGAGGCACATTTTCACCTCAGTGGATTCATCAATAAACAGAATTGCCGCATTTGGGAGAATGAGAATCCAAAAGTGATTGTCGAAAAACCAATGCACCCACAAAGAGTGACTGTTTGGTGCGGTTTATGGGCTGGCGGCATCATCGGGCTGTATTTTTTCCAAAATGAGGCCGCTCAGGCAGTTACTGTGAATGGTGTTCGCTATCGTGAGATGATAACGAAATTTTTATGGCCAAAATTGGAAGATATGGATGTGGACGATATGTGGTTTCAGCAGGACGGTGCCACGTGCCACACAGCTAACGAAACAATGGCTCATTTGCTCAACAAATTCAATGGCCGTGTTATCTCACGTAATGGCGATGTCAATTGGCCGCCAAGATCATGTGATTTGACACCGTTGGACTTTTTTCATTGGGGTTATTTGAAAGAAATGGTGTACGTTGATAAGCCAGAAACAATTCAAGAGCTAAAGGATGAGATAATTCGGCACATTAACGGCATAGAACCTCCATTATGACTCAGGGTCATCGAAAATTTGGACCATCGGATGGAGGTGTGCCGCCGTGGTCGCGGCACCCTTTTGGCCGATATTTTGTTCCATACATAATTGAGTAATACCAATATATCATAATAAAATAAAATTACAATAATTTCCTAAATAGTTTGTGTTTTATTCAAAATCAACATCGGCCCTTGAAATTTAACCACCCGATAATTATAATTGAAGTAGTTTCTTTATGAAAATTAAGATTCTATACAAATCGAGTTTGTTGCTTAATTCTTTTGTTTTTCGACTAGTTTTTGCTAATAATTAGCAAGATTTAATAATAAAATTATGAAAATATTAATTTAAATTTGTTTAATGTTCATTTAATTATTTCTTATTTCAAAAGGATCTTAATATTTTACTGTAAATAGTTATAAATAATTTAAAAATTAACTCACCTCGTATGCAAATGAAATGTTAAAAACTTATGAGGACAATAATCCGTTCTTAACAACTGACAATGAATTGGCGCTATATTAATGTGTCGCTGTACAAATAAATTTAAATCCTGACGATTCCAGGCATAAAACTGCGCTAATATTTATAAATAAAATATTTGATTTTTTAACAAAATTACTATGAATTCTTTTAATTTATTTATATAACTAAACACCTTCAATACTGGTTGCATATAAACATAATAATAACCACAACATTTTCAAAACAAATTTAAAATTTCTTTGGTTTTCTATTTTATTTGTTTGCAATATTTAACAAACTTTAAAAATAAACTCTATTTTCCGTTTAACAGAGACTCTTTGGCTTTCGGCAGTTAAAACGAGACTAATTCTGACATAATTTTCTTTTACTTAACAAACTGGCACATGTGGAGCTGAAAGACTTCAATTAACTTGTGATTTCCTTAATTCTTGTGTATCCAGTTGTTTTACTTTTAGTTTAAAGAAAAAAAAAAAAAAAAACTATAAAAGCTTTTAAAGCGTGTAGAACTGTCGATGATTTCCATTAAGAGATGGTCAACTTTTTAAATGTAGCGGTTGATTTTTACATTGTTTCTGCTTTGTTAGATTCGCTTTTAACAATGTTTCACTGGCGGTATGTGGAATTTATTGTTTCTATATTGACTTAAAGTGTTTCCTTGTAATTTTAAACAAATTGCTTAGTTTTGTTTTATAATTTTTCTATTACTTAGTATTGGCAATTTTAAAGTGTTAACCCACAAATGGCTCTTGACTTGACTACGATTGGTATATGACAAGACTATGATAACACTGTGACATGACTAAGACAAGACTAAGGCAAAGCCCACGACAATACTATAACAAGACTATGACAAGACTATGAAAAGACTATGACCAAACTATGACAAGACTATGAGAAAACTATGAGAAGACTATGACAAGACTATGACAAGACTATGACAAGACTATGACAAGACTACGACAAGACTATGACAAGACTACGACAAGTCTATGACAAGACTAGGATAAGATTATGACAAGACTATGATAAGACTTTGACAAGACTATGACAAGACTATGACAAGAATATGACAAGACTATGACAAGACTATGACAAGACTATGACAAGACTATGACAAGACTATGACAAGACTATGACTAGACTATGACAAGACTATGACAAGACTTTGACAAGACTATGATAAGACTTTGGCAAGACTATGGTAAGACTATGACCAAACTATGACAATACTATGAAAAAACTATGAGAAGAATAAACTATTTTAGACTACGACAAGACTTTGCCGAGACTATGGTAAGACTATGACCAAAATATGACAAGAATATCGCAAGACTATAACAAGACTATGACAAGACAATAACAAGATTATGAGAAGACTACGACAGGACTATGACAAGACTATAACAAGACTATGACGAGACTATGCCAAGACTATGACAAGACTATGAGAAGACTATGATAAAATTATGGCAAGACTATGATAAGACTATGACAAGACTATGACAAGACTATGACAAGATTATGATAATATTATGACAAGACTAAGATAAGACTATGATAAGACAATGTCAAGACTATTATAAGAATATGATGAGGCTATGACAAGACTATGATAAGACTATTACAAGACTATGACAAGATTATGAGAAGACTATAACAAGACTATGACAAGACTATGATAAGACTATTACAAGACTATGACAAGACTATGACAAGACTATGACAAGACTATGACAAGACTATGATAAGACTATGACAAGACTTTGACAAAACTATGACAAGACTATGATAAGACTATGACAAGACTTTGACAAAACTATGATAAGAATATGATAAGACTATGATAAGACTATGACAAGACTTTGACAAAACTATGATAAGACTATGACAAGACTATTACAAGACTATGATAAGACTATGACAAGACTATGACAATAATATGATAAGACTATGACAAGACTATGATAATACTATGACAAGACTATGATAAGACTATGACAAAACTATGACAAGTCTATGACAAGACTATGGCAAGATTATGATAAGATTATCACAAGACTAAAAAAAGATTATGATAAGACTATGACAAGACTATTATAAGATTATGATAAGGCTATGACAAGACTATGAAAAGACTATGACAAGACTATAATAAGACTATTACAAGACTATAACAAAATTATGACAAGAACATAACAAGACTATGACAAGACTATGACAAGACTATGACAATACTATGATAAGACTATTATAAGACTATGACAAGACTATGATAAGACTATGACAAGACTATAACAAGGCTATGACAAGACTATGACAAGACTATGATAAGACTATGACGAGACTATGACAAGACTATGATAAGACTATGAAAAGACTATGACGAGACTTTGCCAAGACTATGACAAGACTATGAGAAGACTATGACAATACTATGATAAGACTATGACAAAATTATGGCAAGACTATGAGAAGACAAGACTATGACAAGACTATGACAAGATTATGATAATATTATGACAAGACTAAGATAAGACTATGATAAGACAATGTCAAGACTATTATAAGAATATGATAAGGCTATGACAAGACTATGATAAGACTATTACAAGACTATGACAAGATTGTGAGAAGACTTTAATAAGACTATGACAAGACTATGATAAGACTATTACAAGACTATGACGAGACTATGACAAGACTATGATAAGACTATGACAAGACTTTGACAAAACTATGACAAGACTATGATAGGACTATGACAAGACTTTGACAAAACTATGATAAGAATATGATAAGACTATGATAAGACTATGACAAGACTTTGACAAAACTATGATAAGACTATGACAAGACTATTACAAGACTATGATAAGACTATGACAAGACTATGCTAATAATATGATAAGACTATGACAAGACTATGATAATACTATGACAATACTATGATAAGACTATGACAAAACTATGACAAGTCTATGACAAGACTATGACAAGATTATGATAAGATTATCACAAGACTAAAAAAAGACCATGATAAGACTATGACAAGACTATTATAAGATTATGATAAGGCTATGACTAGACTATGAAAAGACTATGACAAGACTATGATAAGACTTTTACAAGACTATAACAAGATTATGACAAGACCATAACAAGACTATGACAAGACTATAAGAAGGCTATGACAAGACTATGACAAGACTATGATAAGACTATGACAAAACTGTGACAAGACTATGACAAGACTATAACAAGGCTATGACAAGACTGTGACAAGACTATGACGAGACTATGACAAGACTATGGCAAGACTATTATAAGACTATGATAAGACTATGACAAGACTATGACAAGACTATGACAAGATTATGACAAGACTATTATAAGACTATGATAAGACCATGACAAGACTATGACAAGACTATGACCAGATTATGAGAGTAATTTGGTAAGAATCCGTATCTCTTAGAGCCTTATTTCCACTGTAGGGTTAATTTATTCGGTCAATATTACTATAACTTATAAATATTACCCGTGAATGAAGTAAATATGCGTGTTATGAATTAAAAAAATTTTCATTACTGTTTTAATTTATTTAGCATTTTTAATAATTTTGTTTTTTTTTTTGTTGCATTTAACTTCATGCATTATTAAATTTTATTTATAACGTATCATCATTTGTATTATAAAATGTTTTTGGTTGAAATATTTACTAGGATCATCACTTTTTCTTTTAAGCCATTGCAAAATATATTTCACTTCCTCTTACTTTGTATTTAAGTATTACTCATATTTCTTAACCAAAACCTTCACCCAAATGAAAGTAAGAGTCAAAATTACGCCTCTTTTTCTTACCAGAAAACTTAAAAGAAAATAAAATAACAAATAAAATACAACAAAAACTCTAAATATGAACTTGTAACAAAAATATCCATTCAATGAATGAATGAATGAATAACTCGTATAACAATAATGATCATTATAACGTAATCAAAATGGAAACAATTTTATAGTATTTTTACTCCAATTGCACTCACGTTCCAAAGTCACATAACACTTGATGGTTCATATACATATAAACATATAAGGCACAAAAGGTTCAGATATTATTGCATTTTCGTAACAAGATCTTGATCGTAAATTTTTTATTTTTTTATGCAGCCGCATTTTATTCGAATATAAACCGCAAAATTTTTTTGAGTTCAAACCAACAAAAAATATGCTAATATGAAAAATGTTAACCCTTTCATGGTCCCTTTTGATTGTAGATAACTAATTTTTCCAGAACTACGAGTACTTTGAAAGAGTAAATTAGGTTTGTGTTGATATTTGTAATGCCTTGTAATTACAAAACAGGGACCAAGTCGCCGCATTCGATATCGATTCAAAAATCAAATTTTTTATCAAATATTGTATAACATACCTTAGGGATTTTCAAAATAATATATTTTCCAAAAAAAATTAATAAAATTTAGTTTAAATAAAATTCTTTTATTATAAGGGAACTTTTGACAAAAAATAAAAAAAAAAATGTTACAATATAGTGAACCTTATATGTTATATAATGGGTGTTTTTTTTAGAGGTATAGAACTTCGAATTGAAATAAAACACAAGAAAATCGTTTTAATGTCCATCAATTTGGCTTTATTGGATGGATAAATTATTAAAATTAGACGAGCGACTTCACATATCCCCAAAGAAAATAATCCAGTGGTGTCAAATCGCACGATCTTGGTGGCCAATTGACAGGTCCATTCCGCGAAATTATGCGCTCATCGAAAGTTTCCTTCAATAAATCAATTGTGACGTGCGCTGTGTGGCATGTAGCGCCGTCTTGTTGGAACCACAACTCATCCACATTCATGCCATCCAATTGGGGAACAAAATAGTCGGTTATCATGGCTCTATACCGATCTCCATTTATGGTAACTGACTTTCCAGCATTATTTCGGAAGAAGTATGGCCCAATGACTCCACCAGCCCATAGAGCACACCAAACAGTCAGTTTTTGTGGATGTAATGGCGTCTCAAGGGTCTCATGTGGATTCTCTTCACTCCAAATGCGGCAATTTTGCTTGTTGACGTAGCCATTCAACCAAAAATGAGCCTCAGCACTGAACAAAATTTTGCGATGAAAATCAGCATCGAGATCAATCTCATTTTCGGCCCATACACCAAAATCACGACGCATTGCATGGTCTCGCGGCTTTAATTCTTGCACAAGCTGGATCTTGTAAGGTCGCAAGCCAAGATCTTTGCGCAAAATCTTCCATAAAGTTGATGGACAAAGCTCCAATTGTTGTGCACGGTGGCGAATCGATTCATTCGGGTCCTCTTCAACACTTTGCTCTACAGCGGCAATTGTTTCTTCGGTGCGCACTGTTCGACGTCGCTGCGGATGCGTATTATCACATAGAGTAAACGTAGTGCGAAAACGATCCATGGTTAACCGAATTAATTGCTCTGATGGACGATTATGTCGACCATAAAATGGACGGAGCTGCGGTAAACTTCGCGAACTGAACCATTATTTTCGAAATAAATTTGCACGATTTGCAAGCGTTGTTCTTTTGTCAACCTGTTCATGATGAAATGGCAAACCAAACTAAATTTTAATCACTTGACAGCTGACAAAATGGCCGCCAGTTAAAAAAGTGATGCCAACTTAAAGTTCTATACCTCAATGAAAAACACCCGATATTTCGATCGCAGTTTAGAAATAGACTGATGATATTTTAGATTTTTTGGTAAAAGTAAGACTATTATTGTGGCTATCTTAAAAAAATAAGCTCTGGTTCCTCTAGGACAGAAGTTTGGAAATTTTGAGTTGACTCTCTTTAGAGAAATTAGTGCGATATATCACAAAGATCACAAAATTAAACACATACAAAAAATCGTTTGACAATTGGTCTACATTTAACCTTGACTGACAAACGACTCAGATTACACAAGAGGTTTAACCAAGGCAGTTTGTTTGTCTGTAGACATTTCTGGAGCACTTAGAGGTTGGACCTAGACCTATTTATCAGATTTGCTGCAAATCAAGCTAAAAAAAATCGATGTACCAAGATATGGATGGATTACAAAAGAAGCAAACCTAAAATTTGTTTCCCGGTTCACCAACTTTTTATCCCCAAAAATAGAAAGTTCCGAAAATAAGTTAATTATTTTAATCTTAGTCTATATCTTAGTTTTCGTGTCTTCTTATTTTCATTATCTAAACACAATTTATTGAAACAAATTTTTGTTTTGGTGATCTAATTTTAAACTTTGTAACCCCAAAACATCCGAATTTTTTTTAACCTGTAAATTTTAAACCATAAAATAAACCAGGCGCGACCACCGCGATGCAAGTGCTTGCCAGAAGTTTTCTTATTCTCATTTATTTAGTCGTCATTCAACCTTTGACGGATGCACACGAGTGGAGGCTGTTATAAGTTTTATTAATTTTTTTGTATTTTTTGTTATTGTTTTTTTCATATACACTGTGAGATTGAATGTTTGAAAAATTATTTTTTCGCTAAACATTTAATCGTTTTTATAGAAAATATTTGATTTTTTTTAGTAAAAAATACGTTTTTATTTTCTTTATAGAAAAATAAACTTAAATTTTTTTTATGTAAAAAACCACGTTTTTTAAAGAAAAAAAAACGTTTTCTGAATAAAAAATACATTTTCTAAAGAAAACAAACTTTTTATTTAAAAATTAAAACATGATAAACCTTCTTAAATGCATGCTTTTTATAGAAAAAATAAGTTTTTCTATAGAAAAAGTAAGTTTTTCCATAGAAAAAGTAAGTTTTTCTATAGAAAAAGTAAGTTTTTCTATAGAAAAAGTAAGTTTTTCCATAGAAAAAGTAAGTTTTTCTATAGAAAAAGTAAGTTTTTCTATAGAAAAAGTAAGTTTTTCTATAGAAAAAGTAAGTTTTTCTATAGAAAAAGTAAGTTTTTCTATAGAAAAAGTAAGTTTTTCTATAGAAAAAGTAAGTTTTTCTATAGAAAAAGTAAGTTTTTCTATAGAAAAAGTAAGTTTTTCTATAGAAAAAGTAAGTTTTTCTATAGAAAAAGTAAGTTTTTCTATAGAAAAAGTAAGTTTTTCTATAGAAAAAGTAAGTTTTTCTATAGAAAAAGTAAGTTTTTCTATAGAAAAAGTAAGTTTTTCTATAGAAAAAGTAAGTTTTTCTATAGAAAAAGTAAGTTTTTCTATAGAAAAAGTAAGTTTTTCTATAGAAAAAGTAAGTTTTTCTATAGAAAAAGTAAGTTTTTCTATAGAAAAAGTAAGTTGTTTCTGTTCATTTCACGCTGGTTCAGCGGTAACTGAAATAAAATAGAAATAAACAACCAAATTTATGTCAATTCTTGCTTCTGCCTGTGTATCCTCTCTTTCGCTCACAAATACAATCACATTCCTCTCTTTGGTCATCCCTGCACTAATGCAGTGGTAGGAACAAAGAGAGCATAGAAAATATCAATGGAAAAGAGAGACTAAGAAAAAGTAAATATTTTCTTTTACTCTCTTGCATAAGTTTTGTTGTTGTAAATTCTAAAATAAAGCGAAAATGAGTATTTTTATACCCTTCACCAATAGGTATTATAAGTTTGTCATTCAGTTTGTAATTTTTTCATTATTCGACCCCATAAAAATTATACCGATCGACTCAGAATCGCCAGGAGGGTCGATTTAGTCTGTCCGTCTGTCTGTCTATTGAAATCAAGTTTGTGGAGCTGCTGGTGGGTGTACCCAGACGAATTATATACCAGATTTTAGGAAATTTCCCTACGAAGCACGCTATTTTTGCATTAAAATCGGTCCATAAACACCCGAGATATCGATAAAACACTAAACTTCGATGACGAATTTTAAAAATTTTTTTAAAATATAGTAAAAAAAAATATTTAAATTCTCAGCGAATTTTGAATTTTGGCGATATCTCTGGTGTTTATAGACAGAATTTGATAAAATTTAATAGCATGTTGCGTTGGAGTATTTTCTAAAATCTGATATATAATTCAAAAAATTTTTTTTAAATACTGTTTTTTTAAAAAAGATTTTTAAAATTTGTCAATTTGCGTACATCGATAACTTTTGCTTTGGCGATATCTCAGTTATTGATCTACCGATTTTGATGAAACTCAATAGTGTGCTGCGTCGAATGATTTCTCAAAATTTGATATACATTTTTTAAAAAAACACAGGTTTTTGACGAAATTCAAAATTTTTTTTTGAAAAACACAGTTTTAAAAACAAAATTTATCTAAATTTTCATCGAATTTTTAATTTTGGCGACATCTCTGATGCTTGTAGACCGATTTTGATAAAATTTAATAAAAAAAATTTAATATTTTCTAAAATCTGATATCTAATTCAATTTTTTTTTAAACTGTTAAAAAAATTAAAAAACACAGTTTTTTTACGAAATTAATTTTTTTTATGAAAAATACAGTTTTTCAACCAAAATTTTTTTAAATTCTCGTCGAGTTTTGAACTTTGGTGATATCTCTGGTGTTTATAGACCGATTTTGATGAAATATAGCATGCAATGGAGTATTTTCTAAAATCTGATATATAATTCGATTTTTTTAAATATTGTTTTTTTAAAAAAAATTTTCTAAAATATGCCAATTTGCGTACATCGACATATTTTGCTTTGGCGATATCTCAGTTACTGGTCTACCGATTTTGATGAAATTCAATAGTGTATTGCGATGGATGATTCCTTAAAATTTGATATACAGTTCAATAAACGTTTTTTTAAACAAACATAGTTTTTTTTTTGAAAAAAACACATTTATTTTGAAAAATACAGTTATTAATAAAAGAAATTTTAATTCTCATCGAATTTTGAATTTTGGCGATATCCCTGGTGTCTATAGAAAATAAAAAATTGTAATTTAGCATCAAGTTTCGAGTTTTGGCTATATCTCAGTTGTAAGTAGAACTATATGTTGCAATATTAATAGTGTACTTCATAGAACACTATTAACATTTTATACCTATACATATAAGTTATGTCGGCATGCCATCTAGAAGCTCAACAAACTTGATTTCATCATACCGAAATATGTCTTAAATAAGTGACTTTTGCACATTATGATGTCCTTATCTAAATAGGCCCGCTAAATATTCTCATCAAAGCAACCATATAATCGGACCTCTAATTTGAAAGATATTTGCATTTAAATACGACCTCTCTCAAGGTGCAATGTTGTGAGAGGTCGTATTTAAATGCTCTAACGATTTTGATAAAATTTGGACATTGGGTATCTTTTTTGATGTATAGGTCGAAGAAGAAGGGACTTTTGGAACCTTTGCCTCTAAGAGGGTAAAAACGGGTAAAAAGGGGAAAAATCGAAAACGCTATATCTCCTTAAGTAATACGTTTGGAAACAAAATTTAAATTACGTTTTAAACAGATATGAAAATAAACGGACAGGTGTTTGGTACTTTTTTGAAACTATGTCCGATAAGGGGTAAACAAGGGTGAAAATAGTTTTTTTGGTACCTTTTTAACCCACTCTTATATTTTAAACTAAGGAATATAGAAAGAAACTTTGTACTGCAATCAATAGATGTGAAAGAAATATTGAATACGTATTTGGTACTTTTTTGATTTTGTGGCCAAAATGTGTAAAAAAGGGATAAACTGATAACTTAACATCTACAAAAGTAATATGAATAGGAAAATTATGTTAACTGCTTTCTAATAAAATGCACCGAATTCAATTGGTACCAAAGAAGTACCAATTATGCATATGGAACTTTTTGAAATTAGGGGATAAAAAGGGGAAAAAATTAGTAATGTTATAACTTTAAAACAAATTAATGTTTGTCTGTATGTATGTTCTTTATAGAATAGTAAACTGTGAATTTGATCATGTTATGCTCTTTAGCAAAGATGTTGCGGATAAGCCGGCGGAGGTTTTTAAGTTCCGACAGGTGGCGCCACTGAAAATTACTAAAAAATAATTAAATCGTAAACTGTACATTTGAACATACTATGATCTTTTGCAAAGTTGTAGCGTATGAGCCGGCGAATGCTTTTTAATTGATGTGAATAATTTCCGACAGATGGCGCTACTGAAAATTACTTAAAGTCAATTTAATCGTAAGCTGTACATATAATCATGCTATAATCTTTAGCAATGTTGTTGCACATGAGCCGACGAAGGTTTCTTAGTTGGTATGAAGAAATTTCGACAGGTGGCGCCACTGAAATTTACTTAAAGCCAATTTAATCGTAAACTGTACATTTAATCATGCTATAATTTTTAGCAAAGTTATTGCGGATAACCCGACGAAGGTTTATTAATTGGAATGACCAAAGACCGACAGGTGGCGCCGCTGAAAATTACTCAAAATGAATTAAATCGCAAACTGTGCATTTGATCAGACTATAAGTGCATTAAATCATAAACTGTGCATTTGATCATGTTATGATCATAAGCAAAGTTGTTACGCATAAGCAGATGAAGGTTTCTTAGTTGGTATGAAGAAATTTCGACAGGTGGCGCCACTGAAATTTACTTAAAGTCAATTTAATCGTAAGCTGTACATTTAATCATGCTATAATTTTTAGCAAAGTTATTGCGGAAACCCCGACGAAGGTTTATTAATTGGAATGACCAAAGACCGACAGGTGGTGCCACTGAAAATTACTCAAAATGAATTAAATCGCAAACTGTGCATTTGATCAGACTATAAGTGCATTAAATCATAAACTGTGCATTTGATCATGTTATGATCATAAGCAAAGTTGTTACGCATAAGCAGATGAAGGTTTCTTAGTTGGTATGAACGACTTCAGGCGGCGCTGAAAACTACTCAAAATGAATTAAATCGTAAACTGTGCATTTGATCAGACTATAATCTTTAGCAAAGTTGTTGTGCATGAGTCGACGGAGGTTTCTGTTGGTATGACCAATTTTCAAAATTATTTAAAATGAGTTAAACTGTAACTGTATAAAATAAAATATATAAAAACTTTAAAATTTGCCTCAAAATGCTTATCATAAAGCCCCGAGCAAGGCTCGGTCAACCAGGTACTTAAAGTATTATTCATATATCGCCTAAAAATTAAATGTATGAAATTTTAAACTTTTTCAGATTAGAAAATCAATATATATATATATATTGAATCCTACAAAAATACCAATATTATTGGTATTTTTGTAGGATTCACCTAAATCAGGCTTCAAAAACATACATACTTGTAATTGACCAAAAACTTTTTCCACTCTGCACTTTACTTTTGTAACACCATTGGTGAAGGGTATCCAAGATTCGGCCAAGACGAATATACCACTCTTATTTGTTTTTAATGTTTTCAAAATTTGCCTTTTTATGGGAAATTTTTGCAAATTTATAAATGTCATAATTGACTTTAACTTATTTTGTGGCAGCCTTATCTACTTAGTATATTTTGCGCCATCTGTATTTAATAGTATAGGTTATTTCATGTAGTATACTTTAGTACAGTCACAAACCTGTTTGTCATTCACAATAACATACAAATAGTTCAATTCTACAGCAGTGGCAATAAATAACACAGCACAACAAAATAAAAAAAATTTCATGTGCTCTTAAAACCACTATACAATTTTGATGTATCATGACTACCTTTGTACAAAAATGGTAAAATTTTTAAATTCTATGGCAAGATTTTTTTTTTAAATTTTTTTTTTTTAAATTGCAATTTTTTTTAGACGTTTCTTCAAATAATTAATGATAACTCAAAAACTACTAGTCCGATATTATTCAAATAAAATCAAAAAGATTAAGATTTACATAGCCTTTAATTCGTCTATATATCGCGTTCCAATCGGATCAATAGTATCGGAGTTATGATAAAAAACTTAAGAAAAAAATATATTTTTTACGTAAAAATGGCAAAAATTTTCGTTTTAAAAAAATCATGAAAAATCGAAAACGCCAAAAAACTTCCAAATTTATTATTTTATCGCATAGCGACATATAATAGCAACAAAACGAGATATCGACCATAAAAATCGATTGATATTTTTCGAATTTATTCACAATTTAGTGAATTCGCTCATCTTCACAAAATTTTAGTTTTTTGCTTGATATACGCATTATAGCGGGTTTTCAAATGTAAGAAAAAAATAAATTTTCCAATTTCAATGGGTGCATGTCGGATTATTGTGAGATTTGGTGAGAAACTTCCACCCACAAAATTTTAGTCGAATTGGACAACGTTAACACGTAGCGCATAGGCCCCAAATCTGCAAAATAGCGTTTAAATCGAAAAAAAATTGACAAATTTTCAGTTTTTGCAAAATTAAAGCTATTTATTCCCCCTTTTGAAAAAAAGTGGATTCTAGTTCTTAGTGCAAAGGCAATGATTTTTCCAATAAGATACATGCCTTAAAAATCGGTTAAACAGTTTTCGAGTTATTACAATTTTCACTGGCCATTGCATGTCCTTGGCCGTCAAATATTCCTGCTCTCAGCCTATCTCATTTTGTTGCTATTATATGTCGCTATGCGATAAAATAATAAATCTGGAAGTTTTTTGTCGTTTTCAATTTTTCATGATTTTTTTAAAACGAAAATTTTTGACATTTTTACATAAAAAATATATTTTTTTCTTAAGTTTTTTATTATATCTCCGACACTATTGATCCGATTGAAACGCGATATATAGACGAATTAAAGGCTATGTAAATCTTAATTTTTCTGATTTTATTTTAATAATAGCGGACTAGTAGTTTTTGAGTTATCATTAGTTATTTGAAGAAACGTCTAAAAAAAATTGCAATTTAAAAAAAAAATTAAAAAAAAAAATATTGCCATAGAATTTAAAAATTTTACCATTTTTGTACATCAAATGTATATAGTGATTACTCGAGCACATTTTTGCTGTTGACCTGTGTAATTGTAGTATTTAAACCCACATTTATGTTTGCAATCTCAACAATGTTCACTACTTTAGGCATTTTTAACCCTTCACCACCATAGGTGGAAAGAGTATTATAAGTTTGTGCTGATGTATGTAACGCATACAAATATTTGTCTTTAGTATACCAATAGACTTAAAATCACTTTCTGAGTCGATTTAGCGATGTCCGTCCGTCTGGCTGGCTGGACCCCCATGTAAACCTTGTAATCAAACTACAGGTTGCAATTCTAAAGATAATTTGATGAACAGATCAGTTTTTTGATAATAGGACGATGGCTATTAAAATTCGTTAAAATCGGTCCATTTTTTATGGCACCACCCATAGCTCCCACTTCCCGGAATTGATTATTGGCCACAAATATTACAAACCATACAAACTCTTCTTTAAAAACGCACTAAATGAGACAAAATTCACTAAAACGCTCCTAAATCCGAAGACAATGAGAATTTTAAGTTTAATTTTTGCATACATAATTTTTGTAATAACTGCAATCAATTTACCAAATTTCGGGATAATCGGTCCACATTTGACCCTAGCTCTCATATAAGTCCAAATGACGGAAACAGCTTAAATGTATAAGTTTTGAGAATATGTTTGTATGATGGCAAAATTTAGCAAATATTTGTCTTTATATAGGAAAAATAACACCTTTGACCTTAATGGTGAAGGGTATCGTATGGTCGGGCTTGGCCGACTATAGCACTTTCTTACTTGTTATATATATAGAAGATATGTAGATAGATAGAAGCATGTCGACTTTTGGAAAATATCGAACTAGTGGAGCAACAAATTGCTCTTAACTCTGATGTCCAACTTAGCACTATCACCAGATTCCGATAGTGCTTAGTTGGACAGCCGAGTTAAGAACAATTTGTTGATCCATTAGTTTGACTGGGAGCTAGTTAAGCATGACAAAGAGCGCCTTAGATGGTGTAGTTCTTAAGGCACCAGTAATCATTAGAGCGGACCATCTTAAAATTTTAGTAAAAGAATCCCGCTGGTTTGCCTTGGTGAGTGCAGGCCACCACACCAGCGCACTATACATTAGTATAGGCTTGATAACCATGTCGAAGAGCCAGGCAGTGTTGGTAGGATTAAGTTTCTAGGTTTTGCCTATGGCTCCTCTACATGAGTAGAGTGCAATGGATGCTTTGGGCACCCTGAATTGGGTATTTACTGTCTGTTTTTGAAAAAACTATTTTTTTAAATTGTTCGTCAACTTACGAAAAAATTGAACTTTTGGTTTTTGAAATTTTTCTTTGAGTAAAATGAGAAAAAGCTTTTAAAATTTTGGTTCGTATATGAAATGTATAGACGTGTTTGTGGACATTTGATTTAAATTTCCCGATATTGCAACAGGTTGGAAAAACTTCAACGGGAAGCAAATTCTACATACGAACTGTACATACGAACTGTACAGTATCGTCTGTCTACTGGTCAATCGTCTACGAAGGGATGAGCTCTAACAGATGGACGTGTATTATGTAAGAAAGTTCATTTATAGAGAAGGAGTTTCCTGATTTCGTTAGAGCACATTCCAAAGTAGTAACAATAGAACAATAGAGTTGGATAACCTACTGTTACCGATGAGCACTTTTGCCCTCTCCTGTACTCGGTCAAGGAGTTCCAAAATAAATTTTAAAGCACCGGCCCATACATGAGAGTTGTATTTCACCGCTACTCAATACAGAATGTTTCAGAATGAGTGCAAGAGAGGGCGAAAGTGCTCATTGATGACATCATGGTATCCAACTCTATTGAACCACTGGAGTGTCACACTTTTCTATCGGCTCAATAGAGTTGCCGTCGGTATGCAACTCTATTGAGCCACAGAAGTGTCACAATGTTCTATCGTTTCTAGTTACTTTGGAATCCGGTCTAACGAAATCAGGGAACTTGTTCCTAAGACTCTAACTTTTTTACTTAATACTTGTCTTTCTTTTAGGACTCATCTTGCACTCATTCTGAATGTTTCAGAATGAGTGCAAGAGAGGGCGAAAGTGCTCATTGATGACATCATGGTATCCAACTCTATTGAACCACTGGAGTGTCACACTTTTCTATCGGCTCAATAGAGTTGCCGTCGGTATGCAACTCTATTGAGCCACAGAAGTGTCACAATGTTCTATCGTTTCTAGTTACTTTGGAATCCGGTCTAACGAAATCAGGGAACTTGTTCCTAAGACTCTAACTTTTTTACTTAATACTTGTCTTTCTTTTAGGACTCATCCCTTTGTGCAACGGACATCAAATCTCATAACCAGAACATCATCGAAAAAATGTATAATTTAATTTTGAAAAAAATGTTAACGTATCAAAGTTTTGTGAACAGGCTGTTAGGTTTCAGTACAGTTTTGAGTAGAAAACAAGTAAGAAAGCGCTATAGTCGGTCAAGCCCGATCATACGATACCCTTCACCACTAAGGTCAAAAGTGTTATTTTTCCTGTATAAAGGCAAATATTTGCTTAATTTTGCCATCATACAAACATTTTCTCAAAACGTATATATTTAACCTGTTTCCGTCATTTGGACTTATATGAGAGCTAGGTTCAAATGTGGACCGATTATCTCGAAATTTGGCAAATTCATTACAGTTGTTATAAAAATTATGTATGCAAAAAATAAACTTAAAATTTTAAATATTTTTAGATTTACGAGCGTTTTAGTGATTTTTTTTGTCTCATTTAGTGCGTTTTTAAAGAAGAGTTTGTATGGGAGCTATGGTCAAATGTGGACCGATTTGAAAAAAATTTGGTACAGTAATTTTAGTTTACATAAGCAGTATTTGTTTTAAATTTCATGAAAAAATATTGATACTTGTGGCCAATATGTCAATTCCGGGAAGTGGGACCTATGGGAGGTACCATAAATAATGGACCGATTTTGACCAATTTCAATAGCCATGGTTCCATTATCAAAAAAATGATCTGTAAAAAATTCCGTCAAATTATCTTTAGAACTGCGATCTGTAGTTTGATTACAAGGTTTACATGGTGGTCCAGCCAGCCAGACGGACGGACGGACGGACATCGCTAAATCGACTCAGAAAGCCTATTGGTATACTAAAAGGTGGGTCTAAGACAAATATTTCTATGCGTTACATACATCAGCACAAACTTATAATACCCTGTCCACCTATGGTGGTGAAGGGTATAATGACCCCAAGATATTTGGCATGGACAGTGAACTCTAGTTCTACCTTATTCTATTTTGGAAGTTCTACCTTATACCGAGAGAAAATTACAAGTTCCGCTTTTTTCTTTAAAAAACTGTGTAATGAGAAATATAGTACCACATCTGACCTCAGTTGAGTAACTATAGTCGACCTCTAACGTCTCAAGGACTTTCTCACTTGTTATACCCTTCACCACCATAGGTGGAAAGGGTATTATAAGTTTGTGCTGATGTTTGTAACGCATAGAAATATTTGTCTTAGAGTTTTTTAGTATACCAATAGACTTAGAATCACTTTCTGAGTCGATTTAGCGATGTCCGTCCGTCCGTCCGTCTGGCTGGCTGGCTGGCTGGACCGACCCCCATGTAAACCTTGTAATAAAACTACAGATCGCAGTTCTAAAGATAATTTGACGAAATTTGGTACAGATCATTTTTTTGAATATGGAACCATGGCTATTGAAATTGGTCAAAATCGGTCCATTATTTATGGTACCTCCCATAGGTCCCACTTCCCGGAATTGACATATTGGCCACAAGTATCAATATTTTTTCATGAAATTTAAAACAAATACTGCTTATGCAAACTTAAATTACTGTACCAAATTTTTTTCAAATCGGTCCACATTTGACCATAGCTCCCATACAAACTCTTCTTTAAAAACGCACTAAATGAGACAAAAAAAAAATCACTAAAACGCTCGTAAATCTAAAAATATTTAAAATTTTAAGTTTATTTTTTGCATACATAATTTTTGTAACAACTGTAATCAATTTGCCAAATTTCGAGATAATCGGTCCACATTTGACCCTAGCTCTCATATAAGTCCAAATGACGAAAACAGGTTGAATATATACGTTTTGAGAAAATGTGTGTATGATGGCAAAATTTAGCAAATATTTGTCTTTATACAGGAAAAATAACACCTTTGACCTTAGTGGTGAAGGGTATCGTACGGTCGGCTTAACCGACTATAGCGCTTTCTTACTTGTTTTAATTTCAAAATAATTTTTACATCCTTTTAAAAATTTCAATTAAATTCCAGTTTATCTCCAAATAAACTCACAACTGCTGACAATTATTTTAATCCATAAATTTTTTGAAACAATTTTCCTTAAATATTTATTTACGAGCAACAATAACTCTTTTAGTGCAATTTTACTAAATGAGTCACATTTCCCGGTCTTTCTCATAACATATTAACTGTACGCATAAATACTTTAATAAATTGTTTTAATTGTGTGTCCCTGTGCCTGTTCCTGCTGCTGCTCCTGCAATTATATATATAAACATCCTTAAACTTGACATTAAGTAGAAGTTTAACGGTTCAGCAAATAAAATCAACCAGTCAAGTCAAGCCAACCAAACAGTCAGCCAAGCCAAGCCAACAAAACAAACCACCTTACAAAATAAACTTAACCAGGCAGTCACCCTATACAACCTATCCATCTATATATCTATCCTGCTGCCACCAAACCCTATCCCTTTTAAAAGTGACGGCACTAAAACAACAAAGTTATAAAAATAAATAAACCAAATGGCAAGGACAACGAATGTAACGTATTTGCTATTATTACTCCTGCAGATGCGGTGGGTGGGTAATGGAGTTTCGACTGTGGTGATGAAGATGAGAATGAAGTTGACAGCGGAGTGATGAAGCTGTGAGTAACCATTTACTCTCCAAGTGAGACTGACTACCAGGCAAAGCTGATTGTCTGCATGTTGATGTTAAGGATTTTTTCGTTTTAGTGTCTGGTGGTTTTACAATTTTTCTCCGACATTTACATACATAGTTGCAAATTGTGGCAGTAGGAGGTCAGTATGAGAAGTTCTTAAAATGAAACAATAGTTTCATCCACCTCAAAGATCTTAAACCCGAAAGAAATCTTCAAAACGCTTGAACCCTAAGAATTATGCTAATTTCTTTTTGAACATCCCTCGCAGTTTAAAAGACTTCCTAGATTGCTTTCCTAACTTTAAACATCTAGTGTAACAATTTTTATACTTTAGTTAAATTGTTAGCAAAAAAATTTACAATTGCCAGAACTCGTGCATTTGTGTGTAAGGATTGATGGGAGTGTAAAATTACAGCAAAGGACGAGCAGGAGTTTAGTAAAGGATAAGCAAATATTTACTTGTTTTTGTATTTTTTCTTGTTTCTAGAGCTTTTAGAAAATCAGTTTTGTTTTTGTTTTAGATGAGGACGAACAAAAAAAAAACACGTCAAAGGTGACTATAACTTTATGGCGTGACAATTTGGCTCAAATGTATCGTCAGTATTTTTGTCTTTGTGGCTAACAAACGGAAACGGATACAAGGCGACAGATTTGAAGTGGCAACACTTTAACGGTATTATATCTTTTTTTAAAACACGGAACAAAGTAAAACTCTTTAAAGAAAAGAAGGCAGTTTGTTTCCCACGTTGTAATGTAAAACGAAGGGAACTATGGATTTTGTGAAGGTTGCTTTATGGGTCGGTTGCCCTTGTACGCGATGATGTGTCATCCATACAGAGGATATCCTAGAGCTCCTTCGATTCAGCAATACAAATCTATCCGACCATAACAAAGGAATATTTTTTATACCAAAAAATTTTCTAAATTAAAAAATTTGTATACAAAAAAATTTTTGTACCGATATATTTTAATAGAAAAATTATTATACCTAAAAATGTACATAAAATTTTCTATAGAAAATTTTTTAAACGAAAAATTTTCTATAGAAATTTTTTTTAACCGAAAAATTTTCTATAGAAAAACTTTTAACTGAAATGTTTTCTATAGACAATTTAAAGTTCGAATAATTAATTCCCAAATAATGAAAAACTTTTAACCGAAAAATTTTTTATAGGAAAATTTTTTTAACCGAAAAATTTTCTATAGGAAAATTTTTTTAACCGAAAAATTTTTTTAACCGAAAAATTTTTTTGACCGAAAAATTTTCTATAGAAAAATTTTTTTAACCGAAAAATTTTCTATAGGAAAATTTTTTTAACCGAAAAATTTTCTATAGGAAAATTTTTTTAACCGAAAAATTTTCTATAGGAAAATTTGTTTAACCGAAAAATTTTCTATAGGAACATTTTTTTAACCGAAAAATTTTCTATAGGAACATTTTTTTAACCGAAAAATTTTCTATAGGAAAATTTTTTTAACCGAAAAATTTTCTATAGGAAAATTTTTTTAACCGAAAAATTTTCTATAGGAAAATTTTTTTAACCGAAAAATTTTCTATAGGAAAATTTTTTTAACCGAAAAATTTTCTATAGGAAAATTTTTTTAACTGAAAAATTTTCTATAGGTCGTTGGGCTGAGCTCACCGAATTTTTTAGGCATTTTAACTGGAAACTTTGTTTTCTTGACAATAATGTCAGTGCCTCGGCTGAAATGGTGTCTAATGTTATTAAGCTGGGAATGAAAATGTTCATCCCAGCGAAAAATATTTCGATTAAACCAAAGTTAAAAACCTGGTTTAATCAGACGTGCAAACATGCAGTCAGATCCCGAGAGGTAGCTTTCAGTAACTGGCGTAATAACCAAAATCCAGTTACTGATTTGCAGCGCAAACAGGCAATGCGTACGTGTGCCAAAGTATTAAGGCGTGAAAAGGCTCTGTACGAGCAACGCCTTCGTACTAAAGTTCTTGCTGCTCCTCGGGGCAGCAAGAATTTCTGGTCATTCGTTAAAAGAGTCAAGAATAATGCTAGTTCTTCAATTTCTTCTCTTTTAAAGGATGTTCAGACATTCACAGACCCGGTTGATAAAGCTAACCTTTTAGCTGAACTATTTGCAAGCAATTCTCGCTTGCCGGAAAGCACTTAACCTCTGCCCAAGCTCGAAAGAGTATCTGTAACTATGCCAAAGATATTCTTTCGCGCTCGTGCTGTAAAACTGGTTTTAGTGGATTTAAATATAAATAAGTCTCCAGGGCCAGATGGTATTCCAGCACTGGTCTTGAAGCAGTGCTCTTCGACGCTTGCGCGTCCATTAGCTAACCTTTTCAGCACCTTGTACCATGCTAATGTTACGCCAATCCCTAAAAAGGGTGAGGTTAACAACCCTGAAAATTACCGCCCAATTGCAATTTGTTCTGCAGTCTCCAAAGTCTTGGAGAGTATGGTAAACCACCATCTCGTTAAATATCTAGAGTCTAACAACCTACTAAGCGACCGCCAGTATGGGTTCCGTAGGGGACGCTCTACGGGAGACCTGCTAGCCTTCCTATCGGAAAAATGGTGTCAATCAATACACCGTTTTGGCGAAAGTAATGTTGTGGCTCTAGATATTTCCAAGGCGTTTGATAGAGTGTGGCACGGAGCACTTCTATCAAAGCTTATTGCCTTTGGTGTCGGTAATAACTTCTCTCGGTTTATATCGAGCTTCCTCAGAGATCGCACTATACGAGTTGTTATAGATGGGTTCTCCTCAAACGAGTTCAAGATTAATTCAGGGGTACCGCAAGGTTCTGTTCTTTCTCCTACTCTATTTCGAATAGAGTTAATTTTAATGCGCGGAAAACTCAATATTGTATGCCTACGCATAAACGCACGGCAAACCATGTTACTTGATCTGTATTAATGGGTGCTGTACATATTGAGGAATCAGATCCTCTTAATGTTCTAGGCATGCGAATACAATGTGATGTTCGTTGGACAAAGCATATCTTTCAAGTGTCGAAAGAAGCATTCAAGTGCCTCGGTTTTCTAAAACGGTGTAAAAGATACTTCACTTCTTCTGATCTCCTTACTATTTACACCACCTACGTCCGACCAAAAATGGAATACAACTCTCATGTATGGGCCGGTGCTTCAAAGTCTATTTTGGAGCTTCTCGACCGAGTGCAAGAGAGGGCGAAAGTGCTCATCGGTGACAGTAGGGTATCCAACTCTATTGATTCACTGGAGCACCGTCGCAATGTGGGTTGTGTCTCACTGTTCTATCGTTACTACTTTGGAATGTGCTCTAACGAAATCAGGGAACTCGTTCCCGAAACTCGAACTTTTTTACGCAACACACGTCATTCTGCTAGAGCACATTCCTTTGTGGTCGATTGGCCGGTAGACCGAACAACATACTACAGAGAAAATTCGTTCTTTAGCCGTACAGTTCGTACGTGGAATTCGCTTCCCGCAGAAATTTTTCCTGCTAGTTGCAATAAAGGTAAATTCAAATCAAATGTCCACAAACACTACTCCATCTATCCTCCTTCCCATAACCTATTTTCCTAGTTCCAACACAATGCATCGCATAAGTAGGGGTCATCCCCTGAGTGCTGGTCCTAAATTAAAAAAAAAAAGTTGACTAGAAAGCTCTCTAAAACCCCGATCCAGATGGCGATAATCAAGATGACTTAAACGTCACAGTTATTCAATTTTTTGAGTATGAAGGCCTCTGCTGCCCTGCTTCTGCGCACTTCTGAACATGATGAGGAGTTGGTAATGATCTAGTAGCCTTAGCTCGTTTGAGGCAAGAATTGTGGGTTATTACTTAAGGGCTATAAGCTACTTCATACCAGTGGATCAGGCAGAATGAGGACATGTATTTTAGCTAAGAGCGCATAAAACATCTTCATTTAATCTGATTTTAGTGATGAATAGTGGCTACATTTTAGACCAGCGCAGGTCCTATACTGATCGCCTCATGTTACATTGGCCATGACCCCCTCCAAATCTTCGCGTGTATGAGGAATGCATATGTACTTGATCCTTTATATCATACCCCGTACATGACAGCATAAAACAACATTCATAAAGACGCCACCAACTCCGCGATTTCAGGTTATCGCATGAATGTTGTCTTAGGAGGTCGCCCATAGCAGAAGAAGAAAAGAAAGCTAAGAGAGAAAGCTAAGGCACAGACACACGCTCATCAAATGTATGTTTGTTTGTGCGTTTAACCACTTAAATTTCACATTTAACAGCAAAAATGTATGGAAAGCAATGTCTTTATATTATAGAATCTTTTCTTTAAGCAATTTCGTTCGTATTGGGCTATCTAAAGCCGCTTTGTAGTCAACGATGTGGTGATGTATGTGTGTCTGTTTCTTTTGGGTCTTTTCCAGAACTCGATGTAGTATAAAGACTTGGTCTCAAGCTGCAACGATAGGTCCCGATTATAATAACCTTTGGGTTTTGGCCTTTTACGCAGAGGGTGGACATTAGGGCTTCTCGAAAAAATAATGTTCGCCGTACACCATCGAATATAAAGCATTGCTATGAGGCAGTTTCGAAAAAAAAATTTTAATTTTTTTCGTCGCACATAGGGGTCGCCAAAATACATTTTTCGTTATATCTTTGGCATTTACAGTCAGATCTTGAAGTGTGATATATCGATGTTTCTGTCTCGAGGAGGCCAACATTTTTCTTTATTAGTCATTATTCTCAGGTATCCGGTTCTAGTATTTATCTATCAGACCCCTGTTCCTACCACCCTAATGTACCACCCTAATATCAGAAAATTAAAGCTCTTAAAAAATCATTAAACTTTTACTAAGGAAGTTTTTTTGATTTTTCAAATCGATCTATTAAAAACAAGGAACTAAAAACAAGGAATTGCCGCACATAGGGAGCGCCAAAATACATTTTTCGTTATATCTTTGCCATTTTCAGTCGTACCTTAAAGTGTAATATATCGATGTTTTTGTCTAGCGAAGGCCAATGTTTTAAATTAATAATCATTGACCTCAAGTACATCGAATATAAAGCATTGCTATGAGGCAGTTTCGAAAAAAAAAAATTAATTTTTTTCATCGCACATAGGGGTCGCCAAAATACATTTTTCGTTATATCTTTGGCATTTACAGTCAGATCTTGAAGTGTGATATATCGATGTTTCTGTCTCGAGGAGGCCAGCATTTTTCTTTATTAGTCATTATTCTCAGGTATCCGGTTCTAGTATTTATCTATCAGACCCCTGTTCCTACCACCCTAATGTACCACCCTAATATCAGAAAATTAAAGCTCTTAAAAAATCATTAAACTTTTACTAAGGAAGTTTTTTTGATTTTTCAAATCGATCTATTAAAAACAAGGAACTAAAAACAAGGAATTGCCGCACATAGGGAGCGCCAAAATACATTTTTCGTTATATCTTTGCCATTTTCAGTCGTACCTTAAAGTGTAATATATCGATGTTTTTGTCTAGCGAAGGCCAATGTTTTAAATTAATAATCATTGACCTCAAGTACATTATTCTAGTACTTTTTTTGAGGTGGCCAATATTTTGCTTTTATAATCATTGGTCTCACGGTTCTAGTATTTATTTAAAATTATGAAGAAATATCATGTAAAAATTCACAGTGTTTGTGATACAAGTATATTTTGCAATTCAAAAAATACAAGGGTTACCGTTTATGTTTAGAGATTAGAAAAAACAAACAAACTTTAATAAACAAAATGAATAATAATTTTTCTACCAGATAGATTTCGAATGTAGGGTGTCATGTTATGAAGCATGGCCGATAAAAAGATACTTGTTCTATCTGCAATTATTTCCTTAAACAATGAACAAAATGTATCGAAAAGCCAGAATAGAACCCAGCAATTGGAGCAGCCGCACCAATAACAAAACCAATTCTTTTTTGCGTCTGTTTTATGGGGAGCAAGTCTAGCAGATAAAACAGGCAAATACCATTTTATGCCATAAAATCCAATAAATCTTTCGTTTTTGGTGACAAACATTCAAATGGGCCAGACAAGGGAAGAGCATAGATATAAGGTAGATGAGGTAGGGTTACTAGTAAATATATTGGGTTAAAAGATGAGTGTTAGTTAAATAAATACCGGCAAATGTTACAATATCCTTTTTGGCAACCTAAGGACTCACACTTCCTTTTATTTCACAAAGACTTTCTTTATTTTTAGCTTGATTGCTTTGTTTATTAACTATTTATTTGTTTATTTTTGTTTTATTCATTTGTTTCGTTAATCCGGCAGAAAAAGGGGTTAAACTGGACAAACAGGAGCAAGGATATGTAAGAAAGTGTTAATTAACTTTATGGCCTTGTTGGGCATCATTTAGGAAGAATGAAGGATGGTTTGGGTTCTAGAGTAGAATATGGTAAATGATGTTGTTATATTTTTATTTGATAATTACAAATGACTTATGGGGAATTTTGTGCAAAAATAATCTAATTTTAGTCTCGAAATTAGAAAAAAGGGTAGATAAAGTGTTTTAGATAGAGTGACAATGAAGATGTTTATTTTTGTGCTAAAATTTATTGAGTTTGAAAACAAAGGGTTAAGGGAAAAGTAGAAGGGGTTATATAAGAAATTAATGGGGTTTCAAAAAGAAAAAAAACTTTTTCTATAGAAAAAGAAATTTTTTCTATAGAAAAAGAAATTTTTTCTATAGAAAAAGAAATTTTTTCTATAGAAAAAGAAATTTTTTCTATAGAAAAAGAAATTTTTTCTATAGAAAAAGAAATTTTTTCTATAGAAATAAATTTTTTCTATAGAAAAAGAAATTTTTTCTATAGAAAAAGAAATTTTTTCTATAGAAAAAGAAATTTTTTCTATAGAAAAAGAAATTTTTTCTACAGAAAAAGAAATTTTTTCTATAGAAAAAGAAATTTTTTCTATAGAAAAAGAAATTTTTTCTATAGAAAAAGAAATTTTTTCTATAGAAAAAGAAATTTTTTCTATAGAAAAAGAAATTTTTTCTATAGAAAAAGAAATTTTTTCTATAGAAAAAGAAATTTTTTCTATAGAAAAAGAAATTTTTTCTATAGAAAAAGAAATTTTTTCTATAGAAAAAGAAATTTTTTCTATAGGAAAAGAAATTTTTTCTATAGAAAAAGAAATTTTTTCTATAGAAAAAGAAATTTTTTCTATAGAAAAAGAAATTTTTTCTATAGAAAAAGAAATTTTTTCTATAGAAAAAGAAATTTTTTCTATAGAAAAAGAAATTTTTTCTATAGAAAAAGAAATTTTTTCTATAGAAAAAGAAATTTTTTCTATAGAAAAAGAAATTTTTTCTATAGAAAAAGAAATTTTTTCTATAGAAAAAGAAATTTTTTCTATAGAAAAAGAAATTTTTTCTATAGAAAAAGAAATTTTTTCTATAGAAAAAGAAATTTTTTCTATAGAAAAAGAAATTTTTTCTATAGAAAAAGAAATTTTTTCTATAGAAAAAGAAATTTTTTCTATAGAAAAAGAAATTTTTTCTATAGAAAAAGAAATTTTTTCTATAGAAAAAGAAATTTTTTCTATAGAAAAAGAAATTTTTTCTATAGAAAAAGAAATTTTTTCTATAGAAAAAGAAATTTTTTCTATAGAAAAAGAAATTTTTTCTATAGAAAAAGAAATTTTTTCTATAGAAAAAGAAATTTTTTCTATAGAAAAAGAAATTTTTTCTATAGAAAAAGAAATTTTTTCTATAGAAAAAGAAATTTTTTCTATAGAAAAAGAAATTTTTTCTATAGAAAAAGAAATTTTTTCTATAGAAAATGAAATTTTTTCTATAGAAAAAGAAATTTTTTCTATAGAAAAAGAAATTTTTTCTATAGAAAAAGAAATTTTTTCTATAGAAAAAGAAATTTTTTCTATAGAAAAAGAAATTTTTTCTATAGAAAAAGAAATTTTTTCTATAGAAAAAGAAATTTTTTCTATAGAAAAAGAAATTTTTTCTATAGAAAAAGAAATTTTTTCTATAGAAAAAGAAATTTTTTCTATAGAAAAAGAAATTTTTTCTATAGAAAAAGAAATTTTTTCTATAGAAAAAGAAATTTTTTCTATAGAAAAAGAAATTTTTTCTATAGAAAAAGAAATTTTTTCTATAGAAAAAGAAATTTTTTCTATAGAAAAAGAAATTTTTTCTATAGAAAAAGAAATTTTTTCTATAGAAAAAGAAATTTTTTCTATAGAAAAAGAAATTTTTTCTATAGAAAAAGAAATTTTTTCTATAGAAAAAGAAATTTTTTCTATAGAAAAAGAAATTTTTTCTATAGAAAACGAAATTTTTTCTATAGAAAAATAATTTTTTTCTATAGAAAAAGAAATTTTTTCTATAGAAAAAGAAATTTTTTCTATAGAAAAAGAAATTTTTTCTATAGAAAAAGAAATTTTTTCTATAGAAAAAGAAATTTTTTCTATAGAAAAAGAAATTTTTTCTATAGAAAAAGAAATTTTTTCTATAGAAAAAGAAATTTTTTCTATAGAAAAATAATTTTTTTCTATAGAAAAAGAAATTTTTTCTATAGAAAAAGAAATTTTTTCTATAGAAAAAGACATTTTTTCTATAGAAAAAGACATTTTTTCTATAGAAAAAGAAATTTTTTCTATAGAAAAAGAAATTTTTTCTATAGAAAAAGAAATTTTTTCTATAGAAAAAGAAATTTTTTCTATAGAAAAAGAAATTTTTTTCTATAGAAAAATTTTTGTTAAAGAAATTTTTTCTTTAGAAAAATTTTTATTAAAGAAATTTTTTCTATAGAAAAACTTTTGTTAAAGAAATTTTTTCTGTAGAAAAAATTTTGTTGAAGAAATTTTTTTCTATAGAAAAATTTTTTAAAGAAATTTTTTGCAATAGAAAAATTTTTGTTAAAGAAATTTTTTCTATAGAAAAATTTTTGTTAAAGAAAATTTTTTTATAGAAAAATTTTTGTTTGAGAAATTTTTTCTATAGAAAAATTTTTGTTAAAGAAATTTTTCCTATAGAAAAATTTTTGTTAAAGAATTTTTTGGTATAGAAACATTTTTGTTGAAGAAGTTTTTTTCTATAGCAAAATTTTGGTTAAAGAAATTTTTTTTCTATAGAAAAATTTTTTCTTAAAAAATTTTTGTTAAAAAAATTTTTTCTATAGAAAAATTTTTGTTAAAGGATTTTTTGGTATAGAAACATTTTTGTTGAAGAAGTTTTTTTCTATAGCAAAATTTTGGTTAAAGAAATTTTTTGCAATAGAAAAATTTTTGTTAAAGAAATTTTTTCTGTAGAAAAAATTTTGTTTAAGAAATTTTTTCTGTAGAAAAATTGTTGTTAAAGAAATTTTTTCTATAAAAAACTTTTGTTAAATAAATTTCTTCTATGGAAAAATTTTTGTTAAAGAAATTTTTTCTGTAGAAACATTGTTGTTAAAAAAATTTTTTCTATAGAAAAATTTTTGTTAAAGAAATTTTTTCTATAGAAAAATTTTTGTTAAAGAAATTTTTTCTATAGAAAAATTTTTGTTAAAGAAAATTTTTCTATAAAAAATTTTTGTTAAAGGAATTTTTTCTATAGAGAAATTTTTGTTAAAGAAATTTTTTCTATAGAAAAATTTTTGCTAAAGAAATTTTTTCTATAGAAAAATTTTTGTTAAAGAAATTTTTTCTATAGAAAAATTTTTGTTAAAGAATTTTTTTCTATAGAAAAATTTTTTCTTAAAAAATTTTTGTTAAAAAAATTTTTTCTATAGAAAAATTTTTGTTAAAGGATTTTTTGGTATAGAAACATTTTTGTTGAAGAAGTTTTTTTCTATAGCAAAATTTTGGTTAAAGAAATTTTTTGCAATAGAAAAATTTTTGTTAAAGAAACTTTTTCTATAGAAAAATTTTTGTTTAAGAACTTATTTATGAAGAAAAATATTTAATCGCTTGATTTGAAAGCATTTTCCATAATATTCATTTATCTAAATTAGCCTATTTTCACTTTATTTTATGATAATGTTTGATTTACTCGTTTATCAATTCGAATGAATGAATTTCTTTTATGAAAAATTATTTCATTGATCAAAAGAAATAATTTTAAAAATAGAATGAATGAATCCATAAATAGTTACAAACAATGAATGAATAAATTTTACCATTTATAAGACTAAGGCATTTGGAAAATATTTTGTAAAGCATTTACACTAGCTCAAAAACTAGTAAAATTACAAATTTAAGTTAGCAAAGTCTTAATTTTATTAGATATTTGACCATAAACGAATTTTTGGTCCATTAACTTTCAGAATTTGCCCTAAATAGATTTGACAATAATGCTACTAGTTCAGAAGTTTCTTGGTGTAAACAGTGTATTATAGAAATTTTTAATATTGTTCAATTTTATCAAAGAAATATTATTCTGATTTATTGAATGTTTTCTAAAGGAAAAAGTTGTTAATACCCGATTTCGAATAGCAAAATTTTAATAAAACTTGATGTTACCAACATTTTGACAAACTAAATAGATCAGCCTATGACCCTACATAACCCCTCAGATTTATTGTAATAATTTTATAATATTCGTGAGCATTAAAATCTGCTTCAAATACAAAATTCATATGAATTTCTAATGCAATTTATTTGTAATTCTTCTGCGTTTAGTTATTGTAAGCGAATCATGCACAAACGTGCTCACAGGGTTGCATTTTGATGCCAAATAATGAATTATAATACGAATGAGTGCGGGTATATATTTCACAAAAAATAACTCATTACAATGCAAAATGGCACGAAATTGGATTGAATTGGTGCGAAAAGAGGAATAATAAAACTTAAAGTATTATATGATTAAGTGGATGTTTAAGGGGAAAGGATAATGGAGGAGGAAATGAATGATAAAGATAAAATGAGATTTTAAATCATATAAACTTGGGGTAGACACATACATAAAGATATAAAGCAGGGAATACTTTGAGTGTATCAAAAGATGTTTAATTTTTTATAAGTTCGTTAGGTTTGGAAGTATTTTTATAGGAAAGTTTTCAAAAATTTTCTAGGAAATTTTTCAAAACATTTTTTTTTGGAAATTTTTTTTTAAACATTTTCTATTTTTAAAGGAAATTTTTTTAAAATTTTGTACTTATATCAAAAATATTTAAAAAATTTTCTATTTTTATAGCAAATTTTTAAAAATTTTCTATTTTTATAGAAAATTTTTCAAAAATTTTCTATTTTTATAGAAAATTTTTCAAAAATTTTCTATTTTTATAGAAAATTTTTCAAAAATTTTCTATTTTTATAGAAAATTTTTCAAAAATTTTCTATTTTTATAGAAAATTTTTCAAAAATTTTCTATTTTTATAGAAAATTTTTCAAAAATTTTCTATTTTTATAGAAAATTTTTCAAAAATTTTCTATTTTTATAGAAAATTTTTCAAAAATTTTCTATTTTTATAGAAAATTTTTCAAAAATTTTCTATTTTTATAGAAAATTTTTCAAAAATTTTCTATTTTTATAGAAAATTTTTCAAAAATTTTCTATTTTTATAGAAAATTTTTCAAAAATTTTCTATTTTTATAGAAAATTTTTCAAAAATTTTCTATTTTTATAGAAAATTTTTCAAAAATTTTCTATTTTTATAGAAAATTCTTCAAAAATTTTCTATTTTTATAGAAAATTCTTCAAAAATTTTGTATTTTTATAGAAAATTTTTCAAAAATTTTCTATTTTTATAGAAAATTTTTCAAAAATTTTCTATTTTTATAGAAAATTTTTCAAAAATTTTCTATTTTTATAGAAAATTTTTCAAAAATTTTCTATTTTTATAGAAAATTTTTCAAAACTTTTCTATTTTTATAGAAAATTTTTCAAAAATTTTCTATTTTTATAGAAAATTTTTCAAAAATTTTCTATTTTTATGGAAAAATTTTCTATTTTTATAGAAAAATTTTCTATTTTTATAGAAAATTTTTCAAAAATTTTCTATTTTTATAGAAAATTTTTCAAAAATTTTCTATTTTTATAGAAAATTTTTCAAAAATTTTCTATTTTTATAGAAAATTTTTCAAAAATTTTCTATTTTTATAGAAAATTTTCTTTTTTTATAGAAAATTTATCAAAAATATTCCATTTTCTTAGTCTATTTTTTAGTTCATATCTTAGTTTATGTCTTAGTCATGCCTTGGTCTATGTCTTGGTCTATGTCTTGGTCTATGTCTTAGTATGTGTCTTATATATTTATATAGAAAAATTATTGTTAAAAATATTTTAATATAGAAAAATTTTGGTTAAAAAATTTTTCTATAGAAAAATTTTATTTAAAAAATTTTTCTATAGAAAAATTTTGGTTAAAAAATTTTTCTATAGAAAAATTTTGGTTAAAAAATTTTTCTATAGAAAAATTTTCGTTAAAAAAAATTTTACACAGAGAAATTTGTGTTAAAAAAAATTCTCTAGAAAATTTTTCGTTAACAAAAAAATTTTCTACACAAAAATTTTCGTAAAAAAAAATTTTCTATAGAAATATTTTCGTTAAAAAAAAATTCTATAAAAAATTTTCTACACAAAAATTTTCGTAAAAAAAAATTTTCTATAGAAATATTTTCGTTAAAAAAAATTCTATATGTTCTTAAAAAAAATGTTTCTTAAAAATATAGAAAAATGTTCGTTAAAAATATGTTTCTATAGAAAAATTTTCGTTAAAATAAATTTTTCTATAGAAGAATTTTCGTTAAAAAAATTTTTCTATAAAAAAATTTTCTTAAAAAAAAATTTCTGTAGAAAAATTTTCATTAAAAAAAATTGTTATCGAAAAATGTTTCTATAGAAAAATTTTCGTTAAAAAAATTTTTCTATCGAAAAATTTTTGTTAAAAAATTTTTTCTACAGAAAAATTTTCGTTAAAAAATTTTTTCTACAGAAAAATTTTCGTTAAAAAATTTTTTCTACAGAAAAATTTTCGTTAAAAAGGTATATTTTAGTCTGTGTCTTATATATTTATATAGAACAATTTTTGTTAAAAATATTTTATTGTAGAAACATTTTTGTTAAAAATATTTTATTGTAGAAAAATTTTCGATAAAAAAATTTTTCGTTAAAAAAATTTTTCTATAGAAAAATTTAGGTTAAAAAAATTGTTTCTATAGAAAAATGTTCGTTAAAAAAATTTTTTCTAAAAAAAAATTTTCGTTAAAAAAATGTTTAAAAATATTTTTGAATTGAAAAATTGTCGCTATAAATATTTTTCTATAGAAAAATTTTTATTAAAAATATTTTTCTATAGAAAAATTTTAATTAAAAATATTTTTCTATAGAAAAATTTTTATTAAAAATATTTTTCTGTAGAAAATTTTTTGATAAAAATTAAAATTTTAGTTAAAAATTATTTTCATTTTGTGCCTTTCATTGCTTTGGATATCTGCTCACAAGTATTTAAAATGATGTGTTAATAAATTTTACCCAAAACCACCAATTTTGCAAAACTACAAAAAAACTCATGCCAAGTCTCTGTTGCATTTTCAAGTTAAATTGAGTTTTACAACGCGTTTCATTACAAAAGTATTCCACCACACACAAACCATCTAACATAGACAGACACTGAGAAATATCCTGTTCAAAAACAGGATATACCAAACACATTGAGCAGAGATTTTAATTTTACTTAAACTTTTTTCCCCCGGTTTCATAACGCACAATCCAAAGGAAAAGTTTAACAAAAGCCACTTTCAGTTTTTACGCCATTTTTTATGTGTGTTTGTGTTCTCCCACAAAAGCGTGACTGTCACAATCTCCAAACCAAACTGAAGCGAAGCATAATGCTTCGAACCATCCGTTGCAATGAGACTATAAATGGCTGAACCTCCAAACGCACAATTGTTACACAGGATACGGCGAGAACAAAAAATTAAACGGAAAGTAGCAACAAAAAAATTTAGCACAAAATTTATTTAACACAACCAAAGTTTTTCTTAAATGAATTGACTAAAAACATGCAGGACAGAACTGAATACAGAACATCACAGCTCAGCTTAGAAGGGCTCCAAAAAAGGCCAAAAAGCAACAAATAACAAATGTTTGCTTTAAAAAAAATCACAGTCATTTATTTTCAGCTGAAAGCGAAATAAAAACCAAAACTCAAAAATAAAGTTTTGAAAAAAAAAGTCTGAGAAAAACTTGGTAATTACACGGGAAACGTAAATAAGCAAAAACGAAATTAAACGCAGCACCAGGATTTTGTGTCTGTATATGAAAAATTTTTGTAATTTTTATTTTAACTGGTTTGTTTCAAACTTAATCAAGGGAAAATATAATTTACAGCTCTCAAGGGGATCAAACGCGATATTAATGAAACGAAAAAATAAGACAAAGTTTTTTTTAGCAAAAACTCTAATACGGAAATTTAAGGACTTTGCAGAAAGAACTTAGTGACAAAAAAAAAAAACACAAAATTATGTGCTAAAAACTTATTTGATTCTAAGCTAATTAGATTTGGAGATCTATGGACCTGACACCATCTCTAAACAGACAAACCAAAATCTAGTAATATAGATGAAATTTTCTATGAAATTTTTCTATGAAATTTTTTCTATAGAAAAATTTTCTATGAAATTTTGTCTATAGAAAAATTTTCTATGAAATTTTTTCTATAGAAAAATTTTCTATGAAATTCAAAAATTTTTCTATAGAAAAAATTTCATAGAAAATTTTTCTATAGAAAAAATTTCATAGAAAATTTTTCTATAGAAAAAATTTCATAGAAAATTTTTCTATAGAAAAAATTTCATAGAAAATTTTTCTATAGAAAAAATTTCATAGAAAATTTTTCTATAGAAAAAATTTCATAGAAAATTTTTCTATAGAAAAAATTTCATAGAAAATTATTCTATAGAAAAAATTTCATAGAAAATTTTTCTATAGAAAAAATTTCATAGAAAATTTTTCTATAGAAAAAATTTCATAGAAAATTTTTCTATAGAAAAAATTTCATAGAAAATTTTTCTATAGAAAAAATTTCATAGAAAATTTTTCTATAGAAAAAATTTCATAGAAAATTTTTCTATAGAAAAAATTTCATAGAAAATTTTTCTATAGATAAAAATTTCATAGAAAATTTTTCTATAGAAAAAATTTCATAGAAAATTTTTCTATAGAAAAAATTTCATAGAAAATTTTTCTATAGAAAAAATTTCATAGAAAATTTTTCTATAGAAAAAATTTCATAGAAAATTTTTCTATAGAAAAAATTTCATAGAAAATTTTTCTATAGAAAAAATTTCATAGAAAATTTTTCTATAGAAAAAATTTCATAGAAAATTTTTCTATAGAAAAAATTTCATAGAAAATTTTTCTATAGAAAAAATTTCATAGAAAATTTTTCTATAGAAAAAATTTCATAGAAAATTTTTCTATAGAAAAAATTTCATAGAAAATTTTTCTATAGAAAAAATTTCATAGAAAATTTTTCTATAGAAAAAATTTCATAGAAAATTTTTCTATAGAAAAAATTTCATAGAAAATTTTTCTATAGAAAAAATTTCATAGAAAATTTTTCTATAGAAAAAATTTCATAGAAAATTTTTCTATAGAAAAAAATTTCATAGAAAATTTTTCTATAGAAAAAATTTCATAGAAAATTTTTCTATAGAAAAAATTTCATAGAAAATTTTTCTATAGAAAAAATTTCCTAGAAAATTTTTCTATAGAAAAAATTTCATAGAAAATTTTTCTATAGAAAAAATTTCATAGAAAATTTTTCTATAGAAAAAATTTCATAGAAAATTTTTCTATAGAAAAAATTTCATAGAAAATTTTTCTATAGAAAAAATTTCATAGAAAATTTTTCTATAGAAAAAATTTCATAGAAAATTTTTCTATAGAAAAAATTTCATAGAAAATTTTTCTATAGAAAAAATTTCATAGAAAATTTTTCTATAGAAATTTTTTCTATAGAAAAATTTATAAAAAAATTTTTTCCTAAATACTAAATAAAGAAGTTAAGTTTTACTTGTAAATTTGCGACAAAACCCCTAAAAATAAATTTTAAATTAATATTTATGAAACTTCCAAATTCTTACATGGAATTATGCATTCATTTAACTCCCCTAAGAAACTCCAAATCAGAAATCTCAAACCTCTAAACGAATTTGAAGATTAACACCAAAATACGGAGATGAACACAGAAAAATGACATAATGTGTAGTTGGTGCCACCTTCAAGTGGCATGTTTTATATTGTTTTGTTGCTCATATGCACACGGAGGCCATGTTGCAATTTAAATATTCTAGTGTTAACAAGTTTTCTTCTGTTTTTTTTTGGGTAAAATGATGTTATCCTGAAATTTTTGGACTTTCTTTATTTCATGTCCTTTTTTTGGTGTGAGTTTGTGTAAAAATTTTCATAAAAAATTAAAACATCCTTAAGCTAGTCATGACTTTTAGTTGTGGGGGTGAGGTTTAAAATGGCAACAATGTCATCACATTTTGCCATTTTTTCCCCTCTTCAAATCATATGGGAAATTGTAGGTATGTTAAACAAGAAAAGTTGGAAAAAGAAAAAGTTCAGACCAACATGGCAAAAATACCAGGAAACATATAACATAAGTACATTTCGCCAACTTAAACCCTTGAGTTGTGCGTTTTTTTATAACAAGAAATTTTTGGTAACCGAAAAAAAAAAACAACAATGGCAACAATTTACAAGAATGTTAATAATGAAGTGTCGCGTATTTGTGACATGTGCTTATACGAATGACGTTGTCACCCTCGTACCATTAGCCAAGTTTCCCAACTTTTTAAAATGAAACACCCAAAATTTGTTTTAATATTATTTTTCTGGTTAGAGAAGGAAAGGGATGATAGCCATTCTTTTTGTCTAAAACCTATATTTTAAAACAATAACGCCTGATCCGAGTTTGCACTACTTCTCCATTATGTTTATTTGGCTAGTAGACTCTACTATTTTTGTTTCGTAAGTACTTCGTATGTCCTTTCGACTGTAGGGTGTTTAGTTTTCCTTTTCAAAGAATGAATTTTATTTTCATAAAATAATATTTTTTCTATTTTAGTTCTCAAAAGGATTTTTTATTTAGTCATTGTACCCAAAACTCATTGTTATGTTCTTAGACTTGGATATGAAGTGACAATGTCATTACTTGCTTAAGTGTCAGATGCATTTTTGACTTACAAATTTGTGGAGTTAACAAAAGAAATATTGTATTTTCGTAGAGATTGTGAAGTTCTTTTAATTTGTTCTTTTAAATATTAGGTATAGAAATTAATAATACCCCAAAAGAGCTGCTCCGGTTTTAAGGTAAATAAAGTATCTAGCCAATTTTTAATACCCTGTTGTGAAGTAAAGCTTATTCGAGTAAGAGCGCTCTGCATCGATCGAAACCAATGGTAGTTAAAAGGGACAAGATTATAGAAAAACTCAATTTTTCTATAGAAAAACTTAATTTTTCTATAGAAAAACTCAATTTTTCTATAGAAAAACTTAATTTTTCTATAGAAAAACTTAATTTTTCTATAGAAAAACTTAATTTTTCTATAGAAAAACTTAATTTTTCTATAGAAAAACTTAATTTTTCTATAGAAAAACTTAATTTTTCTATAGAAAAACTTAATTTTTCTATAGAAAAACTTAATTTTTCTATAGAAAAACTTAATTTTTCTATAGAAAAACTTAATTTTTCTATAGAAAAACTTAATTTTTCTATAGAAAAACTTAATTTTTCTATAGAAAAACTTAATTTTTCTATAGAAAAACTTAATTTTTCTATAGAAAAACTTAATTTTTCTATAGAAAAACTTAATTTTTCTATAGAAAAACTTAATTTTTCTATAGAAAAACTTAATTTTTCTATAGAAAAACTTAATTTTTCTATAGAAAAACTTAATTTTTCTATAGAAAAACTTAATTTTTCTATAGAAAAACTTAATTTTTCTATAGAAAAACTTAATTTTTCTATAGAAAAACTTAATTTTTCTATAGAAAAACTTAATTTTTCTATAGAAAAACTTAATTTTTCTATAGAAAAACTTAATTTTTCTATAGAAAAACTTAATTTTTCTATAGAAAAACTTAATTTTTCTATAGAAAAACTTAATTTTTCTATAGAAAAACTTAATTTTTCTATAGAAAAACTTAATTTTTCTATAGAAAAACTTAATTTTTCTATAGAAAAACTTAATTTTTCTATAGAAAAACTTAATTTTTCTATAGAAAAACTTAATTTTTCTATAGAAAAACTTAATTTTTCTATAGAAAAACTTAATTTTTCTATAGAAAAACTTAATTTTTCTATAGAAAAACTTAATTTTTCTATAGAAAAACTTAATTTTTCTATAGAAAAACTTAATTTTTCTATAGAAAAACTTAATTTTTCTATAGAAAAACTTAATTTTTCTATAGAAAAACTTAATTTTTCTATAGAAAAACTTAATTTTTCTATAGAAAAACTTAATTTTTCTATAGAAAAACTTAATTTTTCTATAGAAAAACTTAATTTTTCTATAGAAAAACTTAATTTTTCTATAGAAAAACTTAATTTTTCTATAGAAAAACTTAATTTTTCTATAGAAAAACTTAATTTTTCTATAGAAAAACTTAATTTTTCTATAGAAAAACTTAATTTTTCTATAGAAAAACTTAATTTTTCTATAAAAAAACTTAATTTTTCTATAGAAAAACTTAATATTTCTATAGAAAAACTTAATTTTTCTATAGGGTGCTGTAGAGTTAGTTGGTTAGAACGTCGACTACTAAAAAAAAATTTTCCTAAAGAAAATTTTTGATAAAGATTTTTTCCTAAAAACAGTTTTGATAAAAAATAAAAAATATTTTAATAAAAAATGTTTCTATAGAAAACTTTTTTATCAAAAATATTTCTATCTAAAATTGTTCTATAGAAAAATACTTTTATTTTTGGAAAATTTTTGATTGAAAAATTAGGATTTATTTCTATCAAAAATTTTTCTTTAGGAAAAAATTTTTGAAAAATTAGGATTTATCAGGCTTGAGTTCATTTTTTAATTTTCAAATTATTAATTTGAAAATTTGAAAGTAATAATATATAGAAAAACTGAAAAAAATATTTTTGAACGCGGCTAGTGGATTGCAATTTCTGTCCCCCCACAGGACTTCATCAACACTTAGCGCCCTCGACCACAGTCGAGTTGTCAAATTGGAAAGATAATCATTAATTTAACTCATTGAGTTTGATCGAACATCACTACGTTTAATTGATTGTGTATTCTCCTATTACTTGTTTTGCTCGATCTTTTCACTTGCCGTTGGCATGTAGAGAAGAACAAGACTTTTTGGTTTGATGCTATTTATAGAATAGTAACAGTATTCACATATGTAAGTAAATTACATGAATGTATGTGTATGTAAATGCAACGTGGCCTTTGCTTTTAATTATTTGGGAATTAATTATTCGCTTGAGTTCATCTTTTAATTTTCAAATTATTAATTTGAAAATTTGAATGTAATAACGTGGAGAAAAACTGAAAAAATTATTTTTGAACGCGGCTAGAAATTGCAATCTAATTTCTGTCAAATTTTTATCAAAAATTTTGCTATAGAAAATTTTTTTTGAGAATTTTTTTTTTTTTAATTTTATTGAGAATTTTTTTATTGAAATTTTTTGAAAGTAAAATATTTTTATCGAAAATTTTTGCAGAAAAATATTTTTATTGAAAAATTTTATAAAGAAAAATATTTGCTAAATTTTGTCATCATACAAACATTTTCTCAAAACTTATACATATATTTAAGCTGTTTCCGTCCTTTGGACTTATATAAGAGCTAGGGTCATACGTGGACTGATTATCCCGAAATTTGGCAAATTAATTACAGTTGTTACAAAAATTATGTATGCAAAAAATAAACTTAAAATTTTCATTATCTTTAGATTTACCGATTTTTGTCTCATTTAGTGCGAGTTTGTATGGGAGCTATGGTCAAATGTGGACCGATTTCAACAAAATTTGGTATAGAGATTTAAGTTTACATAACCAGTATTTGTTTTAAATTTCATGAAAAAATATTGATATTTGCGGCCAATATATCAATTCCGGGAAGTGGAACCTATGGAAAGTACCATAAATAATGGACCGATTTTGACGAATTTCAATAGCCATGGTCCCATTATCAAAAAAATGGTCTGTACCAAGTTTCATGAAATTATTTTTAGAATTGCGACCTGTACTTTGATTACATGGTTTACATAGGGGTCCAGCCGGCCAGCCGTTCTGCCAGACGGACGGACGAATGGACTGACATCGCTAAATCGACTCAGAAAGTGATTCTAAGCCTATTGCTATACTAAAAGGTGGGTCTAACACAAATATTTTTTTGCGTTACATACATCAGCACAAACTTATAAATATAAATATAGAAACATTTTTGATATAAATCTTTTGTGTAGAAAAATTTTCTATAGAAAAATTTTTGATAAAAAAAATTTCAATAGAAAAATAGAAAAATTTTTGATAAAAAATGTATATTGAAAAATTTTTGATAAAAAGTTTTCTATAGAAAAACTTTTAAAAACAAGTTTCCTATAGAAAAATTGTTGATAAAAAAATTTTCTATAGAAAAATTTTTGATAAAAAAAATTTCTATATAAAAATTTTTGGTAAAAAAAAATTTCTATAAAAAAATTTTTGTAAGAAAATTTTCTATAGAAAAATTTTTGTAAGAAAATTTTCTATAGAAAAATTTTTGATAAAAAATTTTTATAGAAAAATTTTTGATAAAAAATTTTTATAGAAAAATTTTTGATAAAAAATTTTTATAGAAGAATTTTTGATAAAAAATCTTTATAGAAAAATTTTAGATAGAAAATTTTTATAGAAAAATTTTAGATAAAAAAATTTTTATAGAAAAATTTTTGATAAAATATTTTTATAGACAAATTTTTGATAAAAAAATTTATATAGAAAAATTTTTGATAAAAAATTTCTATAGAAAAATTTTTGATAAAAAATTTTTATAGAAAAATTTTTGATAAAAAGTTTTCTATAGAAAAATTTTTGATAAAAAGTTTTCTATAGAAAAATTTTTAATAACAAGTTTGATAAAATTTTTTATAAAAAAAATTTTTTATAGAAATCATTTAGATAAAAGAATTTTCTATGCAGGAAAATTTTTGATAAAAAAATTTCTACAAAAAAAATTTTTGATAAAAAAAATTTCTATAAACAATTTTTTGTAAGAAAATTTTTGATAAAAAATTTTTATAGAAAAATTTTTGATAAAAAATTTTTATAGAAAAATTTTTGATAAAAAATTTCTATAGAAAAATTTTTGATAAAAAATTTTTATAGAAAAATTTTTGATAAAAAAATTTTTATAGAAAAATTTTTGATAAAAAAATTTCTATATAAAAATTTTTGATAAAAAAATTTCTATAGAAAAATTTTTGATAAAAAATTTTTATAGAAAAATTTTTGATAAAAAATTTTTATAGGAAAATTTTTGATAAAAAATTTTTATAGAAAAATTGTTGATAAAAAATTTTTATAGAAAAATTTTTGATAAAAAATTGTTATAGAAAAATTTTTGATAAAAATTTTTATAGAAAAATTTTTGATAACAAATTTTTAAAGAAAAATTTATGATAAAAAATTGTTATAGAAAAATTTTTATAGAAAAATTTTTGATAAAAAATTTTTATAGAAAAATTTTTGATAAAAAATTTTTATAGAAAAATTTTTGATAAAAAATTTTTATAAAAAAATTTTTGATAAAAAATTTTTATAGAAAAATTGTTGATAAAAAATTTTTATAGAAAAATTTTTGATAAAAAATTGTTATAGAAAAATTTTTGATAAAAATTTTTATAGAAAAATTTTTGATAAAAATTTTTATAGAAAAATTTTTGATAACAAATTTTTAAAGAAAAATTTATGATAAAAAATTGTTATAGAAAAATTTTTATAGAAAAATTTTTGATAAAAAATTTTTATAGAAAAATTTTTGATAAAAAATTTTTATAGAAAAATTTTTGATAAAAAATTTTTATAGAAAAATTTTTGATAAAAAGTTTTTATAGAAAAATTTTTGATAAAAAAAAAAATTCTATAGAAAAAATTTTGCTAAAAAATTTTTATAGAAAAATTTTCTATAGAGACATTTTTGATAAAAAATTTTCTGTAGAAACATTTCTGATAAAAAATTTTTTCTATAGAAAAAATTTTTATAAAAAAATTTTCCAAAAAAAAATTTTTGATAAAAAAATCGTCTATCGTAAAATTTTTGATAAAAATATTTCAAAAAAAAATGGAGTAGAAAAGTTGTTCTTTTTAAAATGTTAGAACTACACATTGAGAAAAAATACCTATTGTAGTTAAAAGTATAAAAAAACGGCAACTCAACCGACTATTTTTTTGTTCTGTTCTCTTTGCGCCGACCCCTGCTTATAAGGCAAAAAGGCCAGAAGTCATGCCAAAAAATAAAAAAAGGTTTGGAGCCAAATATGTCTGAAACTGTTAGAGATAAAGTAATACAGTTAGCATGTTTTTAAGTTTTTTGAAAAGATTTCAAACATGTAAAATTCTTTTGAATCGAACCAAATTGGTAAAAGTTATATGGACCCAAAGGTTCCAGCACCTCATTAAAATCCGTCCAGTAGCTTAGAAGCTGCAAAGTTAGTTCCAAAAAATCTCATTTGTCCCACTGTGTAGTGTTATTTTTGGCAGATTTTGTAACTTTATAATTTTAGCTTCTTCAATTGAAATTATTAAAAGGCTAGTATACAATTATTTTAAATAATAACTATATCATGAAATATTTAATTTAAAGTAGCAAAAGTATTAATAAGTCCTTTGGTTTTTTGAATAAAGACTTCCTTTCCATTATACTATTCTTGCATTTATAATTCCTTATAAAATATTTATTCAAAATTTATTGGCATCTTATTCGAGGTGAGTACTACCCCACCAAGATTATAGTAAAAAAATCAGTACAACTAAATCTTATTTAAAGTTGATTATTAATTCTATTTCCTTTGAACTGAAAGACTATTGAAGTCCTTCTTCCTAATTTTGTGATTCAAAGTAAAACTTTATTTCAATCTCTAAACAAACAGACAGACAGACAGTTTGTAAACTGTAATATCCTTTAGTTGGCATAGAAGCAAACGTAACCGCAATTAATTACCATTCAATCTAAATATTATTATACTCTTCCCCCGCCATAACACTAACGCCTCCTTTAAGACAAGAAACTGCCCCCAAGCAATTCACCCTCTGCCCAAGGACTAAGTGAAGCGTAAACGAAATAAAAGAAAATAAAATATAAACTTAAGCAAAAATCCTTGGCGTGAGCAACACTTTTTATACGTTTTATGCCACCTTCTTTATGCTAGACTTTTTCTTTCTTTCCTTTCGACTTCTTTTGATTATAATTTATTGCATATCTTAGGGAGCACACAAAAAAAATCTTCGTTACTATTAAAGTCTTAAATATTGAATTTTATTAGCTTTAAGGTAATTTTTTCTTTTGTATTAATGTTAAATATTTAAATAGATTTTCGTTTTTCCAATTGAGTTTTCCAGCAAAATCATTCTTCCTTCCTCCTTATCCTCTCTATAGCCTTTCGGTAACAGGAAATGAAAAACAAACTAAAAGTATAAAATAATGGCAAAATATTGTATGAGAATATGTATTAGATACGCTGCTGACAATTGCAAGATTTATGGCATTTACGATATTTTGAACATTTTTTCATTGTAAATAAAACCCATCCATTGATGGCAAAACTTTACTCCCGCAAAAAAAAAACTCAGAAAAATTAAACAAATAGATTTAAGTTTTTTTCTGCAATAGACTAGAATAAAAGCAACAATTGCCTTGTAAAGTGGCTTTTGGCTGTTTTTAATCTTTAGCTACCTTTTTTTTCGCCTACTGTAACAAGTTGTGATTTATGTTTTGTTTAGTTTTTTTATTTAAATTTTTTCACTTTTTGGTTAAATATAAAAAATAAATAAAAAAAATTATTGGTCTATAATAAATTTTTATTATGACACATTTTGTTTGACGAGGGGATTTTAAGTGGCATATATTTAATAAGATTTTAAGTAGTTCTAAAATTTTTTTTCACTTGTTAAATTTAAAATAGATAGGAATCAGGGGGCAGATTCTCGTAATCCACTCTAAAAAATTTGTCTCGAAATTTTTTCTATATAAAAAATTTGTCTCGAAATTTTTTCTTTATAAAAAATTTGTCTCGAAATTTTTTCTTTATAAAAAATTTGTCTCGAAATTTTTTCTTTGTAAAAAATTTGTCTCGAAATTTTTTCTATATAAAAAATTTATCTCGAAATTTTTTATATATAAAAAATTTGTCTCGAAATTTTTTCTATATAAAAAATTTGTCTCGAAATTTTTTCTATAAAAAAAATTTGTCTCGAAATTTTTTCTATATAAAAAATTTGTCTCGAAATTTTTTCTATATAAAAAATTTGTCTCGAAATTTTTTCTATATAAAAAATTTGTCTCGAAATTTTTTCTATATAAAAAATTTGTCTCGAAATTTTTTCTATATAAAAAATTTGTCTCGAAATTTTTTCTATATAAAAAATTTGTCTCGAAATTTTTTCTATATAAAAAATTTGTTTCGAAATTTTTTCTATATAAAAAATTTGTCCCGAAATTTGTTTGCTTTATAAAAAATTTGTCTCGAAATTTTTTTGCTATATAAAAAATTTGTCTCGAAATTTTTTTGCTATATAAAAAATTTGTCTCGTAATTTTTTGGCTATATAAAAAATTTGTCTTGAAATTTTTTTGCTATATAAAAAATTTGTCTCGAAATTTTTTTGCTATATAAAAAATTTGTCTTGAAATTTTTTTGCTATATAAAAAATTTGTCTCGAAATTTTTTTGCTATATAAAAAATTTGTCTCGAAATTTTTTCTATATAAAAAATTTGTCTCGAAATTTTTCCTATATAAAAAATTTGTCTCGAAATTTTTTCTATATAAAAATTTGTCTCAAAATTTTTTTGCTATATAAAAAATTTATCTCGAATTTTTTTTGCTATATAAAAAATTTATCTCGAAATTTTTTTGCTATACAAAAAATTTGTCTCGAAATTTTTTTGCCATATAAAAAATTTGTCTCGAAATTTTTTTGCTATATAAAAAACTTGTCTCGAAATTTTTTTGCTATATAAAAAATTTGTCTCGAAATTTTTTCTATATAAAAAATTTGTCTCGAAATTTTTTCTATATAAAAAATTTGTCTCGAAATTTTTTCTATATAAAAAATTTGTCTCGAAATTTTTTCTATATAAAAAATTTGTCTCGAAATTTTTTCTATATAAAAAATTTGTCTCGAAATTTTTTCTATATAAAAAATTTGTCTCGAAATTTTTTCTATATAAAAAATTTGTCTCGAAATTTTTTCTATATAAAAAATTTGTCTCGAAATTTTTTCTATATAAAAAATTTGTCTCGAAATTTTTTCTATATAAAAAATTTGTCTCGAAATTTTTTCTATATAAAAAATTTGTTTCGAAATTTTTTCTATATAAAAAATTTGTCCCGAAATTTGTTTGCTTTATAAAAAATTTGTCTCGAAATTTTTTTGCTATATAAAAAATTTGTCTCGAAATTTTTTTGCTATATAAAAAATTTGTCTCGTAATTTTTTGGCTATATAAAAAATTTGTCTCGAAATTTTTTCTATATAAAAAATTTGTCTCGAAATTTTTTCTATATAAAAAATTTGTCTCGAAATTTTTTCTATATAAAAAATTTGTCTCGAAATTTTTTCTATATAAAAAATTTGTCTCGAAATTTTTTCTATATAAAAAATTTGTCTCGAAATTTTTTCTATATAAAAAATTTGTCTCGAAATTTTTTCTATATAAAAAATTTGTCTCGAAATTTTTTCTATGTAAAAAATTTGTCTCGAAATTTTTTCTATGTAAAAAATTTGTCTCGAAATTTTTTCTATATAAAAAATTTGTCTCGAAATTTTTTCTATATAAAAAATTTGTCTCGAAATTTTTTCTATATAAAAAATTTGTCTCGAAATTTTTTCTATATAAAAAATTTGTCTCGAAATTTTTTCTATATAAAAAATTTGTCTCGAAATTTTTTCTATATAAAAAATTTGTCTCGAAATTTTTTCTATATAAAAAATTTGTCTCGAAATTTTTTCTATATAAAAAATTTGTCTCGAAATTTTTTCTATATAAAAAATTTGTCTCGAAATTTTTTCTATATAAAAAATTTGTCTCGAAATTTTTTCTATATAAAAAATTTGTCTCGAAATTTTTTCTATATAAAAAATTTGTCTCGAAATTTTTTCTATATAAAAAATTTGTCTCGAAATTTTTTCTATATAAAAAATTTGTCTCGAAATTTTTTCTATATAAAAAATTTGTCTCGAAATTTTTTCTATATAAAAAATTTGTCTCGAAATTTTTTCTATATAAAAAATTTGTCTCGAAATTTTTTCTACATAAAAAATTTGTCTTAAAAAATTTTCTATATAATAAATTTTGTCTCGAATTTTTTTCTACATAAAAAAATAAAAAAGTTTTTCTGTAGTGTATGTAATGTATTGCACTAAGAATCCCAATTTATTACAATTATTTATTATTGTAATAAATAGTTTTTTGATAAAACCAAAAAATGTTGGTGGGGAAACCTTTCCTCGACGCGTTTCGATGGTTGGTTAGACCATCTCATCAGGAGGATTATCCCTAATTCTAGACAGAGCGAAAACCTCACATTATGTATAATTTGAGGGACTGAATAAATACGAATTATTATTATTGTGTCCAACAAATATCAACATAAAGCTAAGATTATCATAATAAAGAAATGATAAAACTGAAAAATGTTTGTGTGTTTCTGTTCGGATGATAATCTTAGCTTTATGTTGATATTTGTTGGACACAATAATAATAATTCGTATTTATTCAGTCCCTCAAATTATACATAATGTGAGGTTTTCGCTCTGTCTAGAATTAGGGATAATCCTCCTGATGAGATGGTCTAACCAACCATCGAAACGCGTCGAGGAAAGGTTTCCCCACCAACATTTTTTGGTTTTATCAAAAAACTATTTATTACAATAATAAATAATTGTAATAAATTGGGATTCTTAGTGCAATACACTACAGTAAAACTTTTTAATTAAATGTTTGATGTCCCAAATTTTGATAAACCTTTTTAAAAAAATTTGTCTCGAAATTTTTTCTACATAAAAATTTGTCTCGAAATTTTTTCTACATAAAAATTTGCCTCGAAATTTTTTCTAGATAAAAAATTTGCCTCAAAATTTTTTCTATATAAAAAATTTGTGTCGAAATTTTTTCTAAATAAAAAATTTGTGTCGAAATTTTTTCTATATAAAAAATTTGTCTCGAAATTTTTTCTATATAAAAAATTTGTCTCGAATTTTTTTCTATATAAAAAATTTGTCTCGAATTTTTTTCTATATAAAAAGTTTGTCTCGAAATTTTTTCTATATAAAAAATTTGTCTCGAAATTTTTTCTATATAAAAAATTTGTCTCGAAATTTTTTCTATATAAAAAATTTGTCTCGAAATTTTTTCTATATGAAAAATTTGTCTCGAAATTTTTTCTATATAAAAAATTTGTCTCGAAATTTTTTCTATATAAAAAATTTGTCTCGAAATTTTTTCTATATAAAAAATTTGTCTCGAAATTTTTTCTATATAAAAAATTTGTCTCGAAATTTTTTCTATATAAAAAATTTGTCTCGAAATTTTTTCTATATAAAAAATTTGTCTCGAAATTTTTTCTATATAAAAAATTTGTCTCGAAATTTTTTCTATATAAAAAATTTGTCTCGAAATTTTTTCTATATAAAAAATTTGTCTCGAAATTTTTTCTATATAAAAAATTTGTCTCGAAATTTTTTCTATATAAAAAATTTGTCTCGAAATTTTTTCTATATAAAAAATTTGTCTCGAAATTTTTTCTATATAAAAAATTTGTCTCGAAATTTTTTCTATATAAAAAATTTGTCTCGAAATTTTTTCTATATAAAAAATTTGTCTCGAAATTTTTTCTATATAAAAAATTTGTCTCGAAATTTTTTCTATAAAAAAAATTTGTCTCGAAATTTTTTCTATATAAAAAATTTGTCTCGAAATTTTTTCTATATAAAAAATTGGTCTCGAAATTTTTTCTATATAAAAAATTTGTCTCGAAATTTTTTCTATATAAAAAATTTGTCTCGAAATTTTTTCTATATAAAAAATTTGTCTCGAAATTTTTTCTATATAAAAAATTTGTCTCGAAATTTTTTCTATATAAAAAATTTGTCTCGAAATTTTTTCTATATAAAAAATTTGTCTCGAAATTTTTTCTATATAAAAAATTTGTCTCGAAATTTTTTCTATATAAAAAATTTGTCTCGAAATTTTTTCTATATAAAAAATTTGTCTCGAAATTTTTTCTATATAAAAAATTTGTCTCGAAATTTTTTCTATATAAAAAATTTGTCTCGAAATTTTTTCTATATAAAAAATTTGTCTCGAAATTTTTTCTATATAAAAAATTTGTCTCGAAATTTTTTCTATATAAAAAATTTGTCTCGAAATTTTTTCTATATAAAAAATTTGTCTCGAAATTTTTTCTATATAAAAAATTTGTCTCGAAATTTTTTCTATATAAAAAATTTGTCTCGAAATTTTTTCTATATAAAAAATTTGTCTCGAAATTTTTTCTATATAAAAAATTTGTCTCGAAATTTTTTCTATATAAAAAATTTGTCTCGAAATTTTTTCTATATAAAAAATTTGTCTCGAATTTTTTTCTATATAAAAAAATTTGTCTCGAAATTTTTTGTATACAAAAAAAATGTGTCTCGAAATTTCTTCTATATAAAAAATTTGTCTCGAAATTTTTTCTATATAAAAAATTTGTCTCGAAATTTTTTCTATATAAAAAATTTGTCTCGAAATTTTTTCTATATAAAAAATTTGTCTCGAAATTTTTTCTATATAAAAAATTTGTCTCGAAATTTTTTCTATATAAAAAATTTGTCTCGAAATTTTTTCTATATAAAAAATTTGTCTCGAAATTTTTTCCATATATAAAAAATTTGTCTCGAAATTTTTTCTATATAAAAAATTTGTCTCGAAATTTTTTCTATATAAAAAATTTGTCTCGAAATTTTTTCTATATAAAAAATTTGTCTCGAAATTTTTTCTATATAAAAAATTTGTCTCGAAATTTTTTCTATATAAAAAATTTGTCTCGAAATTTTTTCTATATAAAAAATTTGTCTCGAAATTTTTTCTATATAAAAAATTTGTCTCGAAATTTTTTCTATAAAAAAAATTTGTCTCGAAATTTTTTCTATATAAAAAATTTGTCTCGAAATTTTTTCTATATAAAAAATTTGTCTCGAAATTTGTTTCTATATAAAAAATTTGTCTCGAAATTTTTTCTATATAAAAAATTTGTCTCGAAATTTTTTCTATATAAAAAATTTGTCTCGAAATTTTTTTTATATAAAAAATTTGTCTCGAAATTTTTTCTATATAAAAAATTTGTCTCGAAATTTTTTCTATATAAAAAATTTGTCTCGAAATTTTTTCTGTATAAAAAATTTGTCCTGGAAAAAAGCAATTACTATGAAAAAGACAAATTTAGAATAAATACGGTCCCAATATAGGCCATTTAAGTAAGTAAGTAAGATCCGTGCCTATTTCTGGTAATTGTTATGTGGTCTATTTTGTCGTTATTTGGGTGGTCCTTCAATACCCATGTTAACTTAGGAGTTTTTTTTTGTGTGAGACTATGAGACTAATCTTTGCTAAACAGTTCGTAGGGTTATGTAGGAGTAAAGACTCTATAATACAAAAATGTTGCACTTCCATACATTGATTTGCAGTATGGTCGTTTTGAAAACTCCATGAAAAGAAAATAACTAATTGGAGATTATCCAATGAGAGAAAGCTAAGGTACACACAAGTGCTCAAAAAATGTTTGTATATTTGTGCGCTTTTGTATTTTCCATTGTTCTTTATCGACATTAATTTCGCATTTGACAGCTAAAAATGTAGGGATTGCATTTTCTATATATTGTTTTTGGTAAGAGCATAGCACTGTATGCATGTCATATATCCAGTCTAATACGAAGTCTTGTCGAAAAGGAATTCTTGTCGAAACATAGATTTCAATACATCATCGTTCTCGGGGACTCTAGAAGAAAACATACTATCGAGATTGATCGACTTCCTTTGTTTTTACTAAGTAAAGCCCTTCAGTTGAAAGTTTAAAATTTCAGTTTTGATTTGTAAAATTTTTTACATTCCAAAGGATTGAACATCATCTCAAAATCATGTTATAAATCCTTAATTAATTTACTTTGTAAAGACACGTATTTTATCACTTCCATATAACTCGTGTCTTAAAAATCTTTAAACTTCGCTAAAGCAAAAGAAAATACTGCAATGAAATTTAATTTGATGGCGAAGAAAATGGGATAGAGCAGACAAACTAAATTATTATGGAGATCAAAAAGGAAGAAACGGAAATCACTTGTCTTAAAATACACAAGACACTAATCAAATTAAAACTGAAAACTCAGCAAATAGTTTCACACTCTCATAAAACTTAGAAAATCCCCGTATATAAAGTTCTATGTTATCTGCGAATGCAGTACTAAAATGTATACCCAGTGGGAAATGGATAGAGTTTTGGGGAATGATATAACTGATATGATTTCTTTTAGTCATGTTTGTTGCAACTGAGGTAGATCTTTGCCGGATTTTCGTAAGATTTTCGAGTAGGTCTAGTATGAAGAACTAACTGCCGTGGGAACGAGAAGGTATTATCTTCGAAAATGCTGATGTAAATGTGAATTAGTGCTTTTGAGAAAGTCACATCACAGCAAAGTCTCTTTAATATAAAGTTATTGCACTCCATATTTTTTTGTCAGTGCAATGTGAAATTTAAGTCGATTAAGAACAATAAAACATACATAAACGGACAAACAAACATAAATTTCATGAGCATGTGTATGTGCCTTAGCTTTTTCTCATTGGATAATTGTCTCTATTAGTTGTTTTAGAGCAATGTTGGGAAAAGTCTCTCTGATTCTCTCTTATTTTGTATTTTGCTACCCCTAGGGTTAGCAAAATATTAAATCAGAGAGACTTTGCCCAACATTGTTTTAGAGTTGTAGTAAAAGAGGTATACTTTTTATACCCTTCACCACTATAGGTGGAAAGGGTATTATACTGTTACAACTGCGGTTGTAGTGTATCACACAAGTCGATAATGCATACATTATAAATACCAGCAGTAGCGTATCAATAACATTCCTCTGCTTACGTATGGTGTAATGTATCACTGCATTATTTTGAGTGACATATTTTCATTTGAGTGCAATTCTAAACTCTAACAATTATGATTGGACAAATGAAAATATGAATATGAACTCTCACGCTAAGGACAGAGAAAATATAATAATTATCGATTTTAGAATAAGTTAGAAAGGTTAAGAATAATTTTCATATTTGGTATATAAACCCCAAATATTTTAATAAAAGACAGACTTTAATTATACAACTTAAACCGGCTACACCAAGCCTTTGTTTTATATTTACTGTTTCAAATCTTTTGGCAGTTCTTTTGAACGCCTAAGTTTTAGCTGGGACTCCCCTCAGCTGTCTAAAATAAATAACGGGACTATAGGCGAAATCAAATATATAACGACTATCCTGACATTACATGGCGATCCTGCGACCGATCCTGAGAATCCTACCAACAAGACAAAATATACTTTGATATAAATATCATCATACATATACTAAGAATATTTATTCCACAATCCTGTCATTACAAAAACAAAAGTCGGATGTCTGAAGCCATAATAAATGAGATAATCGCCCGCTGGGAAAAATATCTAGAAGACCTAAAAGCCAAGAAAGAAGACGAGTACGTGCCCTCCAATACGAGTCTGGAAGCACCAGTTTATAAAGCACTTCCATGTTCGGCAGGCCCCAGAGCCATAACAATTGAAGAATATAAAAACAGAACAAAGAAACCCAGCATAGAAAAAAAAAAAATCAACAACACCATATATAAAAAAAAAAGGGCTGGAAAGAAATTCCAGAGGCGCAAAGAGTTGGCCATCCTGTATAAAGAATTAACATTAACTTCCAACACAAAAAAAAAAAAGAAATCAAGAATAAAATCAAAGACTTAAAATGAATTATATATACCTTTTATCAAGTATAATTATAGTAATATTTATAATATTAGTACAAGTAGGAATAACTCAAGAGTTAGACAAAATTATAAAAAAAATTACTTCAAAAAAATGTTAGAAAAAATAACATATACCCTAGCATTAATATTATTACAACAGTTAATAATTATAATACCTTTAAAAATAATAACATTAATAATTATACTACTATGAAAGTAAAAATTTCTTTAAAAATAATTTTAATTTTTATCATCGGGATAACATTGATTTGGTGCATTTTCTCAGATTTTGATGAGATTATTACAATCTTGGACAAAATACTTACCCTCATTAATACATTAGTAACAAAAATACAACAAATTGTAAATATTTTTCAATAGTTCAAATGGAACAAAATATTTCAGAACTTAAAGAAATACTTAAAATTCTAAAAAAAAGCCCAAGAAGAAAATACACAGAAAAAACTATACAAAACAAACTAGAAACCATTGAAAATATAAAAAAGGAATTTCAAGAGAAGGTATTAGAAGCTGATGAAGAAAATAGTACAGCATATAAATTAGAATTCAATACTATTTATACACAAATCAGAGAAATTTTGATGGAAGATAGAAAAAACGTAAAGAAAATGGCAGCATTCAATTTGGAAACAGTTTCAAAAGCACTACCGTTATTCACGGGCAACTATATAGAATTAGAATGTTTTATAATTACTGCAGAACTCATAAATAAAACTCTAACTGACGAGGCAAAGACAGATTTCTTAAAATATATTTACCATGCTAAATTAACATCAAATGTAAGAACAGCAATAGGCAGCTACAGTGAACCAGAAAATTTCGAAACACTAATAAAGCTACTTCAGGAGAGATATAAAAACAAAGAAACCATTCCTGAATTACAAAACAAACTCAATGTATTATTCCAAGGTAAAATGACAGTAAATTCATTCACAGAAAAGATAACAAATATAATAGATAAATTAAACAAACTAGGAATTACAGAATTAGGAAGTACTGCTACTCAAGCTGAGAAGAACGTTATAATTAAATTAAATAATAAATTGGCACTAGATTCATTCAAAAAAGGGTTAAATGAGTACTTTAAATCGACCATCTATGCAGCTCGACCAAACACTTTACAAGAAGCATCTGAACTTGCGATAGAATTAGAAAATGAGAACAGATCAAATAATGTCTCAATATTACATATGAGAAGAGAACCACGGTATCAACGAAATAACAACAATAACACTTATAACAGAAACAACACACCCCACAATGATAACTATCACAACCACACTTTTAATAATAACAGATTCAGCAACAGGAATACCAATAACAGATTTGAAAGAAGTAATAACTACACTAACAATAGAGGCAACAACAATAATGAATCAAATAGATTTAACAATGGCTACAACAATATAAATAACTTACCTAATGCAAATAATAGAGGAAGATACACTAATACATACAGGAATAATAACAACAGACATATACACACAATACAACATGAGGGAAACGGGATAGGCCAGGGATACCAAGATTTCCCGGAGAGCCAAAATTAAAAATTCACAAAATATCCAACAATAACTCAAACTATATCAATGTAACATACAAAAATAGCAATCTAACATTTCTTATTGATACAGGTGCCGATATATCACTGTGTCGAATGCGTAAGGAACTCATAGGTGAACAATATAAGCCAGAAGAGAAATGTAAATTAACAGGTATCACAACAGAAGAAATAGAATCAATAGGAACATTGGAACTAAATTTAAAAACAACAGATGAAACATTTACACACATATTTCAATTAGTAAATGAAGAGTTTCCAATAGAAACAGACGGAATATTAGGAAGAGATTTTTTTAAAAAATACCTATGCAAAATAGACTATGAAACATTTACAATTTCTTTATTCATCCAGAACCAAATAATAACACTACCAATGCATTCAAAATCATTTGAAACCTTAAGAATTACAATACCCCCAAGAACAGAAGTCATTCAACCTATAAAATTAAACCTCACTGAAGATTGCGTAATATTTAATAATGAATTACAAGAAGGTATTTTTTTAAGCAACTCAATTGCACCAAAAAACGGAATGACTCACATTAAATTATTGAATACAACGAACAAGTCAGTGACTCTAGAAAACATTAAATTCCAAACTGATCCACTTACAAACTATGATATAGTAAACTACAATTGCAATAAAAAAAAATACAATGACGAACGTTTTAAACAAATATTGAATAACTTGCAACTGGATAACAATGATGAATATGCAAAAATGGAATTAGTAAAAATATTTAAAGAATATCAAAATGTATTTCACCTCGAAGACGAAAAATTAACCGTCAACAATTTTTATAACCAAAAAATCACGACCTTAGACAATAACCCAGTTTATATAAAAAATTACAGACTACCACATTCACATACAGACATAATAAGTGAACAAGTGAAAGAAATGCTTAGGGATGACATAATAGAACCATCTGTTAGCCCATATAACGCTCCACTCCTTTTAGTACCTAAAAAGAATGTAGAAGATAAAAAGAAATGGAGACTGGTAGTAGATTTTAGAAAACTTAATGACAAGATAGTAAATGACAAATTTCCTTTAACTAGATTGGAAGATATCTTGGACAAATTGGGTAGAGCAAAATGGTTTTCTACACTTGATATGACCAGCTCATTTCATCAAATTAACTTAGACAAGAAATCTAGACCTTTAACAGCTTTTTCCACACAACAAGGCCACTATCAATTTAAAAGATTACCATTTGGACTGAAAATATCTACGAACAGCTTTCAAAGAATGTTGACAATAGCACTTTCGGGATTAGAATCTGAAGCCTTTCTTTATGTAGACGATATTATCATATACGGATGTAGTTTGAACCACCACAATAGAAACCTAATAAAAGTATTAGACAGGTTACAACAATACAATTTGAAATTAAATCCAAAAAAAATGTCAATTTTTAAGACCAGAAGTTACTTATCTTGGACATCTTATAACTAAAGACGGAGTAAAAACAGACCCATCAAAATACGACGTAATAAAGAACTATCCCACACCAAAGAATGCAGATGAAGTAAGACGATTCGTTGCATTTTGCAATTACTATAGACGATTCATACCAAATTTTGCAGACACAGCTAAAGATTTAAACCAACTATTAAAGAAAAACACAAAATTCGAATGGTCGAACAATTGCCAAAAAGCTTTTGATGACCTAAAAGGAAAACTTATAAGTCCTCCAGTATTGCAGTACCCTGATTTTGACAAAACTTTTATATTAACAACAGATGCTTCAAACTACGCACTAGGAGCAATATTATCCCAAGGCGAAATAGGTAAAGACCGACCAATTTCATATGCAAGTAAGGCATTGCAGAAACATGACATGAACAAACCAGTAATCGAAAAAGAACTATTAGCAATTCACTGGAGCATCAACTATTTCAAACCATATTTATACGGTAGAAAATTTACAGTAGTAACTGACCACAGACCATTAGTATCACTATTTTCTCACAGAAACCCTTCTTCAAAAATGACAAGAATTAGACTTGACTTGTGTGATTACGACTTTGATATTGTTTATAAAAAAGGAATGATGAATACAAACGCTGACGCACTATCCAGGATAGAAATCAATTCGGACATACTAAAACAGATGATACCAATAGAAGATGATGAACAAGCTAAGAAAGTATTAGTAACTACGAGGGCTATGAAAAATAAAGAAATTGAGGCAAATAAGAAATTAAATAATAACAAAGAGGCAAATAATATAAATAAAGACACACGTGTAAGAAACGATGATTCTCAGAAGTCTGATCAACTTCATATATGGGAATGTACATCAATAAATGACGTCAAGAATATAAGAAAACTGCAGTTTAATATAATAGAAGATATAAAAGAAAAAGATATATTTATAGAAGATAACAGTGTACACATTGGACGTAACGATAATTCATCGAAACAAGATTCGATGAAGAAGTTACATACCACTAAAGAAGAAAATAATATGCATGCAAGATTCAGCGATAACTCAGCGAAACTAGATTCGATTCTGAGGAAACTGATATCTAAAATGAAGAAAAATAATATAAAAGAATTAGCGCTATCAAGTAATGATAAAATATTTGAAATATATACAAAAGAAAAATTGAAAGAAGCATATGCAAGAATAAAAATTAATAATGAAAGTCCTCAACTAAATATAATAATATACAACGCCCCGAAAAGAATATCAGATGACATATTAAAATACAAACTAATTGACGAATTTCACAATACCACACACGCAGGACACTTAGGAATAAGAAAAACAATAATTAAACTAAAACAGAGATACATTTGGAAAAAAATGAATAAGATGGTAAAGAAATTTATTACATATTGTGACAGTTGCAACAAAAACAAACAAACTAAACACATTAAAGAACCACTTACACTAACAAACACTCCAAACAATAGTTTTGAAGTGATTTCAATTGACACCGTAGGTCCTCTTCGTATTTCAAATGAATACCGATACATTCTTACCATGCAGTGTGAACTAACAAAATTTGTTGTTGCACATCCAATGCCGACAAAAGATGCATCTACGACAGCAAGAACATTGGTTGAACAATTTATTTTAAAACATGGTCAATTTAAGGTGCTCAAATCTGACAGAGGTACAGAATTTACAAATGAAGTTATGCGAAACATATGCTCATTACTACAAATCAAACAAATATTTTCAACACCATACCATCATGAGACATTAGGATCAGTTGAAAGAAACCATAGAGTACTTAACGAATTTTTATTAACAACTGCAAGTGATTATGAATGGGACAAGTGGATTCCATATTTTACTTTTGCCTACAATACGGCACCACATGTAGACACAGGCTACACGCCTTTTGAACTAGTATATGGAAAATTACCATATCTACCCTCTGACATTTTAGAAAATAAACAAAGATTTTACAATTATGACGACTATATACAAGAGTTACGAGTCAGGTTACAATTTTCTTTAAATAAGGCAAAAGAATTATTGATAAGAGAAAAACAAAAAAGAATCCTAGGCAATGACCACACCAACAAATTTAATCTAGAAGTAGGAGATTTAGTATTAATTAAAATAGAAAATAGAAAAAAACACCAAAGTCCATACAAAGGACCATTTAAAATAATAAGTAGAGATGGTGTAAACACCACAATAGATTATAATGGAATAGAAAAAACATTCCATAATAATAATTTAAGACCTTTTAATACACTATAGTAATAACCTTATATTTTAAGTAAAAATATATAAAATATGTAAAAAAACATAAATATTCAAATTATTAACATAAATGATATAAAGATAGAAATTTAAGAAAAATTTGTAAACAATTATAAAAATTTCCCCAAATTTTTCTCTTAAGGGTGAGGGTGTAGTGTATCACACAAGTCGATAATGCATACATTATAAATACCAGCAGTAGCGTATCAATAACATTCCTCTGCTTACGTATGGTGTAATGTATCACTGCATTATTTTGAGTGACATATTTTCATTTGAGTGCAATTCTAAACTCTAACAATTATGATTGGACAAATGAAAATATGAATATGAACTCTCACGCTAAGGACAGAGAAAATATAATAATTATCGATTTTAGAATAAGTTAGAAAGGTTAAGAATAATTTTCATATTTGGTATATAAACCCCAAATATTTTAATAAAAGACAGACTTTAATTATACAACTTAAACCGGCTACACCAAGCCTTTGTTTTATATTTACTGTTTCAAATCTTTTGGCAGTTCTTTTGAACGCCTAAGTTTTAGCTGGGACTCCCCTCAGCTGTCTAAAATAAATAACGGGACTATAGGCGAAATCAAATATATAACGACTATCCTGACATTACAGGTAAAGAAGGTCATTTCCAGCGAAATTGCAGGGCACCGTTAAGACAATCGAGACCTGCTTCATCAGTCGAAGGCAGCCAACAGGAGAAGTACTACAATACCAGAACAGTTCCTGTAAGAGTTAAAAACTTATCCTGCCATGAAAAAGTGAGCAAATCTGATTTGGAAATTGGTCAATGCGCAACCACTAAAGCGATAACTAACTGTGAGACAAAATCAGAGCCTGTTAAGATGTCCAGCAAAGAACAACAGCAACTGGCGAAGTACGTAGAGAGTAGGCATTGCGCCAAGACCAATGGCAAGGGTTGTGTAGTTGATGTTCGGCAAATGCGAGTAGAATCTAGTGGAGATTGGTTGGTGTTGCAGAGTAACGATCCAGCACTGGGGAAAATAATGCAAGCCAAAGAAGAAGACAAGAGGCCAACCCGTAACGAGATATCGCAGGAAAGTCAACTGATGAAGTCATATTGGGCTTTCTGTGATAGTCTGAAGATAATAGACGGTTGCTTATATCGCACTTGGGAGAGCGCCGATGGAAAGACAGTGCAAAATTTGGTCGTGGTGCCATTCTCTAAAATAAAGGAAGTGCTAAAGAAGTTTCATGATGGTCCTAGTGGAGGTCACCTAGGTGTAACAAAGGCTTTAGAAAAACTGAAGCAGCGGTTCTACTGGGTAGGGTGTCCTCAGAGTGTGACTGACTGGATTGCTAATTGTCCAAATTGTATCGCAGCCAAGGGTCCAGTCCGAAGAAGTCGTGGCCAGCTACAGCAGTACAATTCTGGTGCCCCATTTGAGCGGATAGCTATGGATGTGGCAGGTACTTTCCCTGTAAGCGAGGCTGGTAATCGTTATGTGCTAGTGGTGATGGAATATTTTACCAAATGGCCTGAGGTGTATGCAGTACCTAACCAAGAAGCTAAAACAGTGATAGACGTCTTTGTGAACACTGTGGCTATATCAAAAACGGCTCTAAAGATGTTGATTACATTTGAACGGTGGGTACCTTTTTTGATGTATTGGTCGAGTAAGAAGGGACTTTTGCAAACTTTGCCTCTAAGATGGTAAAAAGGGGGCAAAATCGAAAACATTAGATCTCCTAAAGTAAAAGGCATAGAAACAAAATTAATATTACGTTTTGAACTATAAAAACTATAAAACTATAAAAATAAGTGGACAGGTGGTCAAGTACTTTTTTTGGTACTATTTTTAACCCACACTTATCTTTTGAACTAAAGAATACAGTTATTAACTTTGTTCCAAAATCAATAAATGTGAAAAAAATATTAAACACGTACTTGGTACTTTTTTGATTTCGGGGGCCAAAATGGGTAAAAAAGGGATAAAATGATAACTTAAAATCTCATAAAGTAATATGAGTAGGAACTATATATTAACTGTGTTTCTAAAAAATGTACTGTATTCAATTGGTACCAAAGAAGTACCAAATATGCAGATTGAACTGTTTTAAGATTAGGGAATAAAAAGGGGAACAAATCGGTAATGTTATAACTTTTAAACAAATAAATGTTTGTCTGTCTGTGTGTGCTTTATATGATCATGTTATGCTCTTCAGGAAAGTTGTTGCGCATGAGCCAGCGAAGGTTTATAAGTTGTCATGGCTAATTTCCGACAAGTGGCGCCACTGAAAATTACTCAAAGTGAATTAAATCGTAAACTGTGTATTTGATCATGCTACGATCTTAAGCAAAGTTGTTACGCATGAGGCGAAGAAGGTTTCTTAGTTTGTATAACCAATTACCGACAGGTGGCGCCACTGAAAATTACTCGAAGTGAGTTAAATCGTAATCTGCACATTTCATCATGCTGTTATCTTTAACAAAGTTGTTGCAGATGAGACGACGAACGTTTCTTAAGTGGTATGACCGATTTCCGGCAGGTGGCGCCACTTAAAATTACTCAAAGTTTATTAAATCGTAAACTGTACATTTGGTCATACTATAATCTTTACCAAAATAGTTGCGCATGAGCCGACGAGAGTTTCTAAGTTGGTATAAGCAATTTCCAAAAGTTATTCAAAATGAATTGAACTGTAAACTTTGATCATGTGTTGATCGGACAAAGTAAATAAAAAGATTCAAAATTAATAGGATATTTGTGTGCGATGTCTTTCCCATAAATTAATTTACTTTATACAATAAAATATTTGTAAGCTTTAAAATTTGCTTGAAATGCTTATCCTAAAGTTCCGAAGAAGGCTCGATCAACCAGGTACTTTGTCTTTATACCTAAGAACACCTTTGACCTTAGTGGTGAGGGGTATCGTATGGTCGGGCTTGACCGACTATAGCACTTTTTTACTTGTTTTGTATGGGACTTTTCAAAAGGACCATATGGCAAATCAATGTATGAAAGTACAACATCTTTATTTTACAAAATCCTTGGTCACATATTGTCACATAGTTGTCAAAAGAGCAGTCCTTCACATTTTTCCCTTTGGGTATACCCTGGGAAAGAACTCATTAGTATTTCTTAGGCGAATGTGCATGTGTGAACGCAAATGAGAGTTTTTTGTCAACAAAACTAATGCGACTTTTGCTACAATAATTTACAAAATAATCCTATTTATGCCAAGACAGCAAAGACTTTTCTAAGTCTTCCAAAGGGTGCAAGCGAAGCATCAGCCTTTTTGCAAGGGCAAAAGCTAATTGCAAAGTTTTTTCTTTTATTGAAATGCTAAGATACTTTTAGGCGTGAACTAAAGTACCTAGAGATGAAAGTAAAACCGTACAAGTGTTTTGCATTGACATAAGTTTTAGGAAAAGTTTGTGAAAAGTATTTAAGATATTTTAATGAAAAAAGTGTTTAAATTTTTAAATTTCAAAAATATCTTGAACTAGTAATTTCCCTTGATTTCAGGCAGTTAATTTTACTAACAGAAATCTTTAGGTTTTTTCTATTTTATCAATTTTGAATAGAAAAATAGACAAGTGTTGCTGCAAATCATTTTAACTATTCCCTTAAGGTGTGTATTTATTTATACAAAATCTACTTTAATTTTTACCCACTAAACAATTTTTTTTAAATTTTATCTGAAATATAGAAATTACACTATCCAACACTTCTTGTTCTTCTTCTGTTATCCTTAACTCCCAGTGGAGTTAACTCGTAGGGCCTCAACCATCCTTTTATATCGAACTCTATTGCGAGATGTTAGACATACGTTATTCCAAATTACATAATAATTTTAATCGAAATTCGCTACTAAATTCATAACATTTCGTATTTTTGCTACTAAAAATCCAATTATTAACCTTTGACCCTGATGAAAAAAGGGTTAAGCTCAGCCAATATCAAGGAAAGCTCTAGTAGACATTCCTCAATGACTGGGGAATAATATTTAATATTAGCTCTATCAAAAGAAAACTTAAAATTTATTATACATCTACTTAAATAAAGTCCAAAAATTGACTTTTTCGCGAAATTTTACGATTTCAAGTCGCAGACACGGCCAAACCATATAAGATGTCAAACTGAACTTTTTCGAATTTTATTACCAAATCTGTCTATTTTAACATGCCGATCAAAAGTTTAGATATTTTGAATATTTTCTTAACAAAATTTTCTAAAACTTAAAAAGTGAGTTTTGAAATGGTCCTTAGAAAAAAGTACCATTTTCCAGTATAAAAAAAAACTATGTAAATTTTATTATATTTTAATAAATTTCAATTATTTAGTACTTATAAGTCTTTAAATCTTTTATAATTTCTGTACTCTAAAGTTAATTTTTTTGCTGCATATCCTTAGGCATATGGAAAAAGACACGAATTTTTTTGGACAAATTGCAATAACTTAAAAACTACTGCATGGATTTTTAGTTTTTATAAGTCTAATGAAAGCTAATTTAGTTGTCTTCTACATCCAATCATTTGTTTTGCCAAAAATGTTAATATTTGTTGAAATTTACCAAAAACCGAAAAAACTCCAATTTTTCCCCATACAAATGGGTCCTAGAAATAAAAGTCCTGTGCGCCACCTACGACATTGACCTAGGAAGACAACATTTTATTTTCTGAGCACCTTAGGATGCTCTAATCGATGCTATAATTTTTAACCCAGGTGTATCAAATTTCAATAAAAGCTGTTTTTCGCTCCACCCTAACCAACACGACGACGGCTTTCCTTAGGAATCCAGCGAAGCGCTTGTCCTGCAATATTGGTATTTGGCTTTCGAGTTGTGTGGCCTCTCCACCACCTTTTCCGTTCACATAACTCTATAGAAGCAGGGATTTGGTTTGTCGCGCTTAGTAGATCTTTAATTCTTATGCGACTCGACCATCATATATTAAGAATTTGCATTTATTTGCAAAGATTTGCAGGCGCTTATCTATGACATTTGTGCGTTTCCAAGTTTCGCAACCATAATACAAGATGGATTTGACATTCGAGTTGTATATTCGTAACTTAGTTGTTATGGATATTTGCCGAGATTTCCAAATAGCTCGAAGATTGTCGATTTACCAAGTACAATTATCTTAGACCCTTAGACCAAATACGTTGGAATAGCTCTAAGATACCTCCCTCTCATATTAGCCCAGGAGTGGGTTACTAGCCCGACGTTCCATAATTTTTATCGTTCTTATGGAATGAACCCTTGCCACATGTTAGCCTACTACATTAACGGGTGTTAACGTAGTTACCCCGATGATATCACGAAGTGGTCAGTGTCCACAGTTGAGATAAGGTATGTACCAAGATAAATCTGGGCTTACCAAGTTATGACCAATTGGAACCCTTTCTTGTATCCAACATTAAATATATCACCCACTTTTTATAATTACGTGATCAGAAATAACTCGAAATGTGGAATTTTGCGAAGTTGTGTTATCGGGGCGTACATCTGGAAGTGTATGAGGCTTAAGTTGGAACTGGGCAACATTAAACCGTCTTATCGATATCTAATAGCAAACTTCGGATGAAATATTTATTCAGACTACGTATTCACTTGAACATTTATCATAAGCACGGATCGGCGCAAAGAGAACAGAACAAAAAATAGTCGGCAGAGTTGCCGTTTTTTTTATACTTTTAACTAAAATAGGTATTTTTTCTCAATGTGTAGATCTTACGTTTTAAAAAGAACAAGTTTTCTACTCCATTTTTTTTTATATTTTTATCAAAAAATTCTCTTTAGAAATTTTTTTATCAAAGATTTTTCTATAGAAAATTTTTGTATCAAGAATTTTTCTATATTTTTTTTTATCAAAAATGTTTTTGCAGAAAATTTTTATATTAAAAATTTTTCAATACAAAATTTTCTTATCAAAAATTTTTCTATATAAATTTTTTATCAAAACTGTTTCTATAGAAATTTTTTATTAAAATATTTTCTACTGAAAATTTTTTTATCAAAAATTTTTCTACAGAAATTTTTTTTCAAAAATTTTTCTATTGAAAATTTTTTTATCAAAAATTTTTCTATAGAGAATTTTTTTATAAAACATTTTTCTATAGAGAATTTTTTTATCAAAAAGTTTTCTATAAAAAATTTTTTATCAAAAATTTTTCTATAGAAATTTTTTTTATCAAAAATTTTTTTACGGAAAATTTTTTTATCAAAAATTTTTCTATAGAAAATTTTTTTATTAAAAATTTTTTTATCAAAAATTTTTCTATAGAAAATTTTTTTATCAAAAATTTTTCTATAGAAAATTTTTTTTCAAAAATTTTTCTATAAAAAATTTTTCTATAGAAAATTTTTTTTATCAATATTTTTCTATAGACAATTTTTTTATCAATATTTTTTTTACAGAAAAATTTTTATCAAATATTTTTCTATAGAAAATATTCTTACAAAAATTTTTCTATAGAAAATATTCTTACAAAAATATTTCTATAGAAAATTTTCTTACAAAAATTTTTCAATAGAAAATTTTCTTAAAAAAAATTTTTTATAAAAAATTTTTTCATCAAAAGTTTTCCTATAGAAAATAGAAATTTTTTTTACAAAAATTTTTCTATAGAATTTTTTTTAACAAAAATATAGGAAACTTTTTTATCAAAAATTTTTCTATAGAAATTTTTTTTTATCAAAAATTTGTCCATGTAAAATTTTTTTATCGAAAATTTTTTCATCAAAAATGTTTCTATAGAAAATTTTTTCATCAAAAATTTTCCTATCAAAATTTCTTCTATAGAAAATTTTTCTATATAAGATTTGAAATTTTTTTGATATAAACATATTTTTATCGAAAATTTACAGAAAAATATTTTTATCGAAAAATTTTCCATAAAATATAATTTTTATTGAACAATTTTTCTAAGAGAAATTTTTTTAATAAAAATGTTTCTAAAAAAAACTAAAATAGGTATTTTTGGTCAATGTGTAGTTCTAAAGTTTTAAAAAGAAAAAGTTTTCTACTTCATTTTTTTATCAATATCTTTTTCAAACAATTCTCTATAGAATTTTTTTTTATCAAAGATTTTTCTATAGAAAATTTTTTTATCAAGAATTTTTCTATATTTTTTTTATCATAAATTTTTTTATAGAAAATTTTTATATTTAAAATTTTTCAATACAAAATTTTCTTATCAAAAATTTTTCTATAGAAATTTGTTTATCAAAAATGTTTCTATAGAAATTTTTTTTATCAAAACATTTTTCTATAGAAAATTTTTTATCAAAACATTTTTCTATAGAAAAATTTTTTATCAAAAATTTTTCTATAGAAAACTTTTTTATCAAAATTTTTTTTATAGAAAATTTTTTTATCAAAAATTTTTCTATAGAGAATTTTTTTATCAAAAATTTTTCTATAGACAATTTTTTTATCAAAAATTTTTCTATAGAAAATATTTTTATCAAAAATTTTTTTACGGAAAATTTTTAATCAAATATTTTTCTAGAGAAAATTTTCTTACAAAAAATTTCTATAGAAAATATTCTTATAAAAATATTTCAATAGAAAATTTTCTTACAAAAATTTTTCTATAACAAATTTTTTCATCAAAAGTTTTTCTATAGAAAATAGAAAATTTTCTTACAAAAATGTTTCTATAGACATTTTTTTTAACAAAAATATAGAGAACTTTTTTATCAAAAATTTTTCTCTAGAAATTTTTTTTATCAAAAATTTTTCCATGGAAAATTTTTCTATAGAAAATTTTTCTATCAAAAATTTTTCTATCAAAAATTTTTCTATAGAAAATTTTTCTATCAAAAATTTTTCTATAGAAAACTTTTCTATCAAAAATTTTTGTATAGAGAATCTTTCTATCAAAAATTTTCATCAAAAATTTTTCTATCAAAAATTTTTCTATCGAAAATTTTTCTATTAAAAATTTTTCTATCAAAAATTTTTCTATAGAAAATTTTTCTATCAAACATTTTTCTATAGAAAACTTTTCTATCAAAAATTTTTCTATAGATAATCTTTCTATCAAAAATTTTTATATCAATAATTTTTTAATCAAAAATTTTTCTATCAAAAATTTTTCTATAGAAAATTTTTTAATCAAAAATTTTTCGATAGAAGATTTGAAAATTTTTTGATATAAAAATATTTTTATCGAAAATTTTTACAGAAAAATATTTTTATCGAACAATTTTCTATAAAATATAATTTTTATCGAACAATTTTTCTAAGAGAAATTTTTTTAATAAAAATCTTTTTAATAAAAATTTTTCTAAAAAAAAAATTTTGGATCTAAAATATGTATGCAAAAAATATAAAAGTCTAAAATTGTTTAATATTCGAATTTATTTCTGTTCTGAAATATATTCCCAATATTTACAAAAATATTCCCAATGTTTACACAAATACTTGTGTCGTGGCAACAATGTTCGAGATTATATTTCTTTGTTCTCTCGAACCATGTATTTTGTTGCTATAAATTTGATTTTTATTTGTTTCTTGCCTATTTTGTTTCTGTCTTTACTTTAACAAAGCGGCACCAACCAACTCTATTAAGATCCAAATTCCAACTAAATGATTTTTATACTCTTTTTCACAAGTTTTATTAATAATCGAAAATTTACGAAAATTAAAAAAATCATCGGCTACTGGTTGAATGGGCTGTCTACTCCTGATCATAAGTCTTTATAAATTGTTCACGGGGTTAGCTTCATTAATTTTCCACTATGCACCTACAACCTACAACTCTGTTAATGCAGGATGTTTTAAGATAAATCTCTTCATTTATAATGCATTCAATGCATTTACCTTTAAGACAAAATGACTCAAGAAACTGCACAAACATTCACTAAAGGCAAAAAAAGATAAAAACCCCACATTGAAAAAATAAAAACTAACTAAATATTCCAAAGATGTTACATCAGTAAAATGAAATATTAACAGGCTACAACTACGTCTAAGTATGAGTACTTGCAACACTCAGTCAATGTTGTTGATGTAGCAAGGAAAAATTAAGTATGCACTTACTTAAGCTCTTCTTAAAAAGGTCTAGTATACAGTAACAAAATCTCGAGCATTTGTGTGTTTGGAGCGGAGCTTCATCATCATTTCACTTAAGTATGTACATAGTTCGGAAAAAAGGGAAGTTAATCAGCTTAACTAGTGTTTACAGATTTTGTCGGTTTCCTTAAAATACGATATATCAACAATTTTGGGTAACTTAATTATTGTATAGTTGTTTTTTTTTCAATTTTTCATCTTCATTCATGTATGCGATAGAATTTGTGTTATTTTAAGATTGAAAATTTTCTTTATCTCAAGTGTTACAAATTTAAATATTATACCTGGTGGTATTTGAATATTTAGCATAATTTGAAAAATATAAGCAAGATTTTGAATAAAAACTAGTAAGAAAGTGCTACAGTCGGTCAAGCCTGACCATACGATACCCTTCAACACTAAGGTCAAAGGTATAATTTTCACTGTATAAAGACAAATATTTGCTAAATTTTGCCATCTTATAAATATTTGCTCAAAACTTATATATTTAAGCTGTTTCCGTCATTTGGATTTATATGAGAGCTAGGGTCAAATGTGGACCGATTGTCTCGAAATTTGGCAAACTGATTACAAAATTTTACAAAAATTATGTATGCAAAAAATAAACTCAAAGTTCTCATTATCTTCAGGTTAACGAGCGTTTTAGTAACTTTTTTCTCATATATCGCTACGTTTCGTCAATGCACGGTGGTAAAATACGGCCAAAACTCAATAACTTCTTTGTTTCTTCATATTTTTGACTAAAACTTATAAATTGTATAAATTATATGGTAAAATTTAAAGTGGTTGGCCAAATAAAAGGGGACATAAAAGGTACATTAATTAAATTTTGATATAATATTCAATAATTTTGAAAAATATTCAATAATTTTCATTTATGTACAGGATTTTTGTCTACCTTATTATATCGGGTGGTTAAATTTCAAGGGCCGATGTTGATTTTGAATAAAACACAAACTATTTGGGAAATTATTGTAATTTTATTTTATTATGATATATTGGTATTACTCAATTATGTATGGAACAAAATATCGACCAAATGGACGCCGCGACCACGGCGGCACACCTCCATCCGATGGTCCAAATTTTCGATGACCCTGAGGCATAATGGAGGTTCTATGCCGTTAATTTGCCGAATTATCTCGTCATTTAGCTCTTGAATTGTTGCTAGCTTATCGATGTACACCTTTTCTTTCAAATAACCCCAAAGAAAAAAGTCCAACGGTGTCAAATCACATGATTTTGGCGGCCGATTGACATCGCCATTACGTGAGATAACACGGCCATTGAATTTGTTGCGCAAAAGAGCCATTGTTTCGTTAGCTGTGTGGCAAGTGGCACCGTCCTGCTGAAACCACATATCGTCCACATCCATATCTTCCGATTCGGGCCATAAAAAGTTTGTTATCATCTCACGATAGCGAACAGCATTCACAGTAACTGCCTGACCGGCCTCATTTGGGAAAAAATACGGCCCGATGATGCCGCCAGCCCATAAACCGCACCAAACAGTCACTCTTTGTGGGTGCATTGGTTTTTCGACAATCACTCTTGGATTCTCATTCGCCCAAATGCGGCAATTCTGTTTATTGACGAATCCACTGAGGTGAAAACGTGCCTCATCACTGAAGATGATTTCTTCGAAAATTGATCATCCACTGTTGCCATTTCTTGCCACCATTCTGTTAATTTACGACGTTTGGAATGGTCAAGAGGCTTTAGTTCTTGAGCCAATTGCACCTTGTAAGCGTGTAAATGCAAGTCTTTATGCATAATGTTCATCAACGACAAGCGTGAGAGGTGCAATTGTTGGGCACGAAGACGAGTTGAGGTGGACGGCTCTTCAGCCACACTATCGCGAACAGCAGCAATATTTTCTGCAGTACGAGCTGTACGAGCATGCACTGGTGTTCTCACATCTTCTACAGACCCGGTTTGCTTGAATTTTTCCACGATTTTTGCGATTGTACGCACATTTGGACGATCAAATTGACCAAAAAATTCACGAAGTGCACGATATGCATTTTGATTTGAATGCCCATTTTCATAATAAGTCTGGATAACTTTAACACGTTGTTGGATTGTGTATCTCTCCATGGTTCAAATTGAGCAAGTCTGAAATAGAGAAATGTCAAATAAAATTCTAAAAAAAAACTTGGCGTTTAGGTGTGGTTCACATTCAACATCGGCCCTTACAATTTAACCACCCTTTATACAACTTGTAAAATTTAGATGATTAGTTTCAGAGATGTATTTAAATTTCTGAAAAAATGTGTGTATTAGTCAAAATTTAGTATTATATAAAAAACATAACAAAAAGCTCAATATTTCAATAAAATATTAAAAATTAATGATAACATTTTTTAGACTGTGATTTTCATGTTATTTCTGCATTTTAGATTTGTTTATTGTAATGTGGCCACCACCTGTATAAAAGTATTGCTTACAGAATTTTCTTAAAAACAAAGTATTGTTAAATTTTTTTCCGATAGAATCGTAAAAATTTGACTCAAAAACGTTTTGGCTAACAAAGAAGACTGAAAAATGCAACGCCACGCCCTAATTTACGTTATACAGGTCATGTAATCTTATTTGAACTCTTTATATAATTTGTTATCCTTTTTGATTCTTTGGTGGTAATTAAAGTAAATTTTAATCTAAGTATTTGATAAATACTGCTTTAGGTTATTTTCAGGAATTTCATGAACCTTTTTCTTACTAAATTGAACCCTGGTATAATTTAAAATGTTTAAAATATATAAAAAGATGAAGTTAGTAAAAAGATTCTGGTAAATAGGGCGGCAAGAGAATGCGGCTGAAATTTGAAATATATACTACTACTACTTAAGAGTAGAAGATCCAATTTATGTGTAACCTCTTTTAGCTCTTTTTTCTTAGATATGGTCTTTTAAAATTTAGATTTTTATGATTTTCACTAGTTATTAAACTATCTCAAATTCACTTCAATTTGCGAAAAAACCAAACGACAGAAATTCGTAAAAACGGCACAAAACGATTCACTAATAACAATATTTAAAAAGTGCTTAAGAATTTAGAATAAAAACTTAAGTGGATAAAATATATCAGCTTTTGTTCAAAGATATATAAAAATGAAATTTTTTAACTTTAAAATTGCAGACATAAAAGTATAAACTTTGAACTAGCATAAAAAACGAATCGGTTATCCGATTGTCAAAGATAAAATAAAATTGGATACTTTAGAGTGTTGGCTATTAACTAGGGTTTGCAGTTCGGTTTTAACCGAAACCGAAACCTCGGTTTTTTATGCCTCAAAACCGAAACCGAAAACCGTAGAAAAAACCGCGGTTTTTGCTATTTATTTTTCAAAATTTTTTGTTGGTATTATTCAGAAATGACATTAATATTAATTTGTCTATTTAATGAAGCAGAAGAATGAAACAAGCAAAAGGTGTTTACAATGAACGAATGGATAGGTGTAAGGGGAAGACGGTATGTGAACGTAAATATTCACGATTCTCATTTTAAATTTTATACCTGGGCCGTATTTTAGGAACTTGTAATTTCAAGCAAACGCAAGGAACCATTAGACAAAGGCTAATGGAGTTTGATACTTGACTTAATACAAACATTGTAGCATGTACTATAGATGGAGCAGCAGCCAATATCAAATTTTTATCCGAAAATCAATTTTGAAGACGGCGACGATGAAATTTTGACTCATTTAAAACCGATTGCCCATATACATTTGAACCTAGAGGCTTTAAGAAAAACTGTTCGGTATTTAAAAAATTCGTCAGTTCGCTATAATATTTTACAAACAAGCGTTAAAAAGCATCAGAATCGTGAATTAAGTTTACTCTTAGATTTCTGCTTCTAAAACAAAGTATTCAAGAAAGTTTAGAAATGCTGTCGACCTTAGATTTTCTTCATTCTATCGACTTTGAAATTGTCAATTCTTGAAAATATTTGCTATTTGTAAAAATTACTATTGAAGCAATTTGTCGCTCGGATGCAAAAAATATTCACTCTAAAGGGGCTCTGCAGTTTCTCCAAAAGAAACAAGACTTATTTAAGAAATCCCTCACATTTAAAAAACCTGAATTATTTTCCTGAATTTTAGTATTAAATTATAATGTTTTAATGAAGTTATCTAAATTTTCCTACAAATTTAAACTGAAATAGTTTTATTTAAAAAACAGAAAACCGAAACCGCGGTTTCTCATTTTCACGGTTTTTTGCAAACCCTACTATTAACTACCATCAACATTTAATCAAAATTATAAAATTAAGAAAAATCATTTTTGGCCGCTTTTTACCACCGTGCAATGTGACATTTTATTTCGGTAAGCATTTTCAGTGCTTTCGTAGAAGCAAAAACAAACAGCTGACACGTTTTGTTAAATAGGGGACGTTCGGCTAATTCTATCTTAACACTGTGCTCGATTTTGACACTTTTTTCCGACAAACGGGAGATCTAGTGGGTAAAGAAAAATCTGGAATATGCTAAATCCAGGTTAGCTCTAGTTTTCGTTATGAAGTTGTGCAGCCTCCTTTATTTATTTAATAACGATATATCTCGAAAACTAGAGCAAACCTTAAAAACGGTTAGCCCTATTGGATTTAGCATGTTTTATTTATCTTTACCCACTATATCTCCCTTTTGCCGGTATTTTCAACTAGCACCGTGTAATCATATGTGGATCATGTTGGTGGTGTGGGGTATCAGATGGTAGGTTTTGGCCAATAGTAATACTTTCTTACTTTTTTATATTTGTGTGTGAAAACAATACATGAATGCCTGCATTCAACATGTTGCATTCATATAGAAAATGTACACACAGAAACAAATATTCACATGTATTAAATAAAGTACCTGGTTGACCGAGCCTTGCTCGGAGCTTTATGATAAGTATTTTGTGCAAATATTCAGTTAATTTCGAATTATTTTATTTATTTTTCCGATCAACATATAATTTGCATAGTTTACAGATTAACTCATTTTGAAAAATTTTGGAAATTGGTCATACCAACAGAAACCTCCGTCGACTCATGCGCAACAATTGTGCTAAATATTATAGCTTGATCAAATGCACAGTTTACGATTTATTTTGTTTTGAGTAATTTTCAGTGGCGCCACCTGAAGTTGTTCATACAACAACTTTTCTAGTGATTATAACATGATCAAATGCACAGTTTACGATTTAATTGATATTGAGTAATTTTCAGTGGCGCCACCTGTTGGACTTTGGTCATTCCCACTAATAAAACTTCGTCGGCTTATCCGCAACAACTTTGCTAAAGATTATAGCATGATTAAATGTACAGCTTACGATAAAATTGACTTTGAGTAATTTTCAGTAGCGCCACCTGTCGGAAATTATTCACATCAACTAAGAAACCTTTGCCGACTCATACGCTACAACTTTGCTAAAGATCATAGTATGATCAAATATACAGTTTACGATTTAATTAATTTTTAGTAATTTTCGGTGGCGCCATCTAACGAAAATTAGTCTTACCAACTTAAAAACCTTCGCCGGTTTATCCGCAACATCTTTGCTAAAGAGTATAATATGATCAAATTCACAGTTTACTATTCGATAAAGAACATACATACAAACATTCATTTGTTTAAAAGTTATAACATTACTCATTTTTCCCCTTTTTATCCACTTCATTCAAAAAGTTCCATATGCTTATTTGGTACTTCTTTGGTACCAATTGAATATGGTACATTTTATTAAAACGCAGTTAACATAATTCCTATTCATATTCCTTTTGAGATGTTAAGTTATCATTTTATTCCTTTTCTACCCATTTTGGCCCCAAAATCAAAAAAGTACCAAGTACGTGTTCAATATTTCTTTCACATCTATTGACTGCAGTACAAAGTTCCTTTCTATATTCTTTGGTTTAAAATATAAGAGTGGGTTAAAAAGTACTTATTTTCATAGCTGTTCAAAAATTAATTTTAATTTTGTTTCTATACCTATTACTTTAGGAGATATAACGTTTTCTATTTTTTTCCCCTTTTTACCCGTTTTTACCCTCTTAGAGGCAAAGGTTCCAAAAGTCCCTTCTTCTTCGACCTACACATCAAAAAAGGTATCCAATGTCCAAATTTTATCAAAATCGTTAGAGCCGTTTTCGAGATAGCCATTCTATATATATATATATATATATATATATATATATATATATATATATATATATATATATATATATATATATATATATATATATATATATATATATATATAGATATATATATACATACGATTATGGCTCGTTTAAGAATATATATAAGAAAGATAAGATATGTATAATAAATAAAAATAATACCCTACATTTTGTTAAGTAATTTTTTACATTTAAATATATTATTTATTTTTTTTCCAGGGGAGTTCACGATAATACGAGTACAGGGATTTTCCTGTCGTCCTTTGACTTTTATTAAGTTAAAATTTGGAAAGTTTTACTTACGTCGAACGTTTGTAAGTCGGCTGTTTGAAAAACTAAATGAAAACAAAACATTTTTCAACAAAATCATCTTAAGTCTTAATTCCCATATTCTTACCAAAGACTCTATAATATAAAAATATTGCACTCCATATATTTTTTTTGCCAAAAGTGAAATAAAAATAGATAAAGAAAATTGAAAACACATGAGCACGTGTGTATGCCTTAGCTTCTTCTCTTTGGATAATCGTCTCTATTAGTTGTTTCCGAATTAAAGTAAAAAGGGGTTTTTTGTGGGACTTTTCAAATGGAGCATACGGCAAATCAATGTATGGAAGTACAACATCTTTATTGCTGATTTTCCATAGCCTATAGTCATCGTGAGCTCCTCTTATAATAGCACTAAGCAGTTTTCTCAGAAGCTGTTTCTTTTAGTTTCGTCTCGGTTTTGTATAAACAAATTCTTGTTTGCATATAAACAGTTGCAATATTTCTACCAAAAATAGTTCATCCTAAAAGAAATGTAAGCCAACTGCAATTTTACAATACATTTTTTATTATATTTTATTAACATTTTTTGTTGAAAAAACACAAGCAAACAATCTAAAAAACTATACAAATCCACGGTTTATATTCAAAAAGTGCTATCTAAATTTTCGATCAAAATGGTTCTTAATAGAAACGTGTTCCTTGGCTATCTATCATATTTCATATAAATTTTAAGAAATAAAAATAATTCTAAAACATTTTTTTCATAAATTGTGTCTGTGCTATCTACACATGTTGTCTTTACAATCAAAAAATAGTGCTATATACTAGTCCTATCGCTAATGACAAAAACAGTTTTTTCGTTCTCCTGTAAAGCTGTGAACTTGTAGATAGCACTTTTTGAATATAAACCCTCGAAATGCATTTATGTGTACAATTTTATACAATTTCTAAAATTATACAAATTTAGTGATGACTAAATATTTATTATTATGTAAATGCAATTTTCTTGTTTTATAATTCAGGTTATTTACCTAAAAAGGACAACATTAAAGCAAATATAATATTATATAAATTTACATTAATATTTTTGATTTTATAAAAGCTCTCGGATTTAATTAAATATAAAACAAGAAAGTAAACAAGTAAGTCGGTCGAGATCCTTCACAACAAATGTCAACAAATGCATACATTTTTAGCCCATGTCTTAGTCTACGTCTTTGTCTTTGTCTATGCCTTAGTCTATGTCTTAGTCTATGTCTTAGTCTATGTCTTAGTCTATGTCTTAGTCTATGTCTTAGTCTATGTCTTAGTCTATGTCTTAGTCTATGTCTTAGTCTATGTCTTAGTCTATGTCTTAGTCTATGTCTTAGTCTATGTCTTAGTCTATGTCTTAGTCTATGTCTTAGTCTATGTCTTAGTCTATGTCTTAGTCGTTGTCTTAGTCTATGTCTTAGTCTATGTCTTAGTCTATGTCTTAGTCTATGTCTTAGTCTATGTCTTAGTCTATGTCTTAGTCTATGTCTTAGTCTATGTCTTAGTCTATGTCTTAGTCTATGTCTTAGTCTATGTCTTAGTCTATGTCTTAGTCTATGTCTTAGTCTATGTCTTAGTCTATGTCTTAGTCTATGTCTTAGTCTATGTCTTAGTCTATGTCTTAGTCTATGTCTTAGTCTATGTCTTAGTCTATGTCTTAGTCTATGTCTTAGTCTATGTCTTAGTCTATGTCTTAGTCTATGTCTTAGTCTATGTCTTAGTCTATGTCTTAGTCTATGTCTTAGTCTATGTCTTAGTCTATGTCTTAGTCTATGTCTTAGTCTATGTCTTAGTCTATGTCTTAGTCTATGTCTTAGTCTATGTCTTAGTCTATGTCTTAGTCTATGTCTTAGTCTATGTCTTAGTCTATGTCTTAGTCTATGTCTTAGTCTATGTCTTAGTCTATGTCTTAGTCTATGTCTTAGTCTATGTCTTAGTCTATGTCTTAGTCTATGTCTTAGTCTATGTCTTAGTCTATGTCTTAGTCTATGTCTTAGTCTATGTCTTAGTCTATGTCTTAGTCTATGTCTTAGTCTATGTCTTAGTCTATGTCTTAGTCTATGTCTTAGTCTATGTCTTAGTCTATGTCTTAGTCTATGTCTTAGTCTATGTCTTAGTCTATGTCTTAGTCTATGTCTTAGTCTATGTCTTAGTCTATGTCTTAGTCTATGTCTTAGTCTATGTCTTAGTCTATGTCTTAGTCTATGTCTTAGTCTATGTCTTAGTCTATGTCTCAGTCTATGTCTCAGTCTATGTCTTAGTCTATGTCTTAGTCTATGTCTAAGTCTATGTCTAAGTCTATGTCTTAGTCTATGTCTTAGTCTATGTCTTAGTCTATGTCTTAGTCTATGTCTTAGTCTATGTCTTAGTCTATGTCTTAGTCTATGTCTTAGTCTATGTCTTAGTCTATGTCTTAGTCTATGTCTTAGTCTATGTCTTAGTCTATGTCTTAGTCTATGTCTTAGTCTATGTCTTAGTCTATGTCTTAGTCTATGTCTTAGTCTATGTCTTAGTCTATGTCTTAGTCTATGTCTTAGTCTATGTCTTAGTCTATGTCTTAGTCTATGTCTTAGTCTATGTCTTAGTCTATGTCTTAGTCTATGTCTTAGTCTATGTCTTAGTCTATGTCTTAATCTATGTCTTAGTCTATGTCTTAGTCTATGTCTTAGTCTATATCTTAGTCTATGTCTTAGTCTATGTCTTAGTCTATGTCTTAGTCTATGTCTTAGTCTATGTCTTAGTCTATGTCTTAGTCTATGTCTCAGTCTATGTCTTAGTCTATGTCTTTGTCTATGCCTTAGTCTATGTTTTAGTCTATATGATTTATATTTCTGAAATATTCATATTTTTTTTATGAGATTAACCTCTTCCGTGAATTTTACTTCTAAAATATACTATGATTGCCTACTCGTAGCTGGACGTAATTGTTTAGATAAGATTAGATTTACCCTGCAGTTCCATGAAACAGCATGCGACTGTCCTTAAGTAACCAAAGCAACTGTTAAATATTTAAACATCTTTTGGGACTCTAAAATAAATTGTTCCTGATTTTCACTTGATCTAAGAGTTAAGGTTCCACTATTTCCTTGCAATCTAGTAGTTCGACTATAACTGCATTTGTCTGTATGCATTTGTAAAAATTGCTATGTTTATATTTGTTTATTTAAAAAGTTAAAATTCGTGTCTACTCTTGCATTGAAATTCAATTAGTCTCAACGGTTTGAGTTGAGTTTCTCTGTTGGAGGCATGAAAACATTTTATTTTATTTAGTTGCACTCAGTTTTGATACCACAAACAGAAAATAATAATAAAAACTAAATTTTTCTTTTTATTTATTTGTGTTAATTGTTATGGTTTTTACTGTTTTTGTTGTCGTTTGTTTGTTTGTTTGTTTTTTAGGAAAAACAAATTCATGGAAAACTTTATTTGTTTTACATTTATTATACTCGTAGTAGTGGGCTTTTAGGAGTCGAATAGGGAAAAGTTTAGTATAGTTTTAGGCCAAAGACTCATGCGGTACTTTTGTGACTGCAAATTTTTATAGTCAACATTTGAGGGAATTTAGGGTATATTGGGTTTGTCCTACAGCTAAGCCTGTAGTTAAGTTTGGAACCTTAATCTGCGTTTAAATCTATGACTTTATAAGACTGTGTCTTGGACCATGTCTTGGAATGTTTTAGTCTATGTCCATGTCTATGTCTTAGTATATATCTTAGTCTACGTCTTAGTCTATGTCTTAGTCTATATCTTAGTCTATATCTTAGTCTATGTCTTAGTCTATGTCGTAGTCTATGTCTTAGTCTATGTCTTAGTCTATGTCTTAGTCTATGTCTTAGTCTATGTCTTAGTCTATGTCTTAGTCTATGTCTTAGTCTATGTCTTAGTCTATGTCTTAGTCTATGTCTTAGTCTATGTCTTAGTCTATGTCTTAGTCTATGTCTTAGTCTATGTCTTAGTCTATGTCTTAGTCTATGTCTTAGTCTATGTCTTAGTCTATGTCTTAGTCTATGTCTTAGTCTATGTCTTAGTCTATGTCTTAGTCTATGTCTTAGTCTATGTCTTAGTCTATGTCTTAGTCTATGTCTTAGTCTATGTCTTAGTCTATGTCTTAGTCTATGTCTTAGTCTATGTCTTAGTCTATGTCTTAGTCTATGTCTTAGTCTATGTCTTAGTCTATGTCTTAGTCTATGTCTTAGTCTATGTCTTAGTCTATGTCTTAGTCTATGTCTTAGTCTATGTCTTAGTCTATGTCTTAGTCTATGTCTTAGTCTATGTCTTAGTCTATGTCTTAGTCTATGTCTTAGTCTATGTCTTAGTCTATGTCTTAGTCTATGTCTTAGTCTATGTCTTAGTCTATGTCTTAGTCTATGTCTTAGTCTATGTCTTAGTCTATGTCTTAGTCTATGTCTTAGTCTATGTCTTAGTCTATGTCTTAGTCTATGTCTTAGTCTATGTCTTAGTCTATGTCTTAGTCTATGTCTTAGTCTATGTCTTAGTCTATGTCTTAGTCTATGTCTTAGTCTATGTCTTAGTCTATGTCTTAGTCTATGTCTTAGTCTATGTCTTAGTCTATGTCTTAGTCTATGTCTTAGTCTATGTCTTAGTCTATGTCTTAGTCTATGTCTTAGTCTATGTCTTAGTCTATGTCTTAGTCTATGTCTTAGTCTATGTCTTAGTCTATGTCTTAGTCTATGTCTTAGTCTATGTCTTAGTCTATGTCTTAGTCTATGTCTTAGTCTATGTCTTAGTCTATGTCTTAGTCTATGTCTTAGTCTATGTCTTAGTCTATGTCTTAGTCTATGTCTTAGTCTATGTCTTAGTCTATGTCTTAGTCTATGTCTTAGTCTATGTCTTAGTCTATGTCTTAGTCTATGTCTTAGTCTATGTCTTAGTCTATGTCTTAGTCTATGTCTTAGTCTATGTCTTAGTCTATGTCTTAGTCTATGTCTTAGTCTATGTCTTAGTCTATGTCTTAGTCTATGTCTTAGTCTATGTCTTAGTCTATGTCTTAGTCTATGTCTTAGTCTATGTCTTAGTCTATGTCTTAGTCTATGTCTTAGTCTATGTCTTAGTCTATGTCTTAGTCTATGTCTTAGTCTATGTCTTAGTCTATGTCTTAGTCTATGTCTTAGTCTATGTCTTAGTCTATGTCTTAGTCTATGTCTTAGTCTATGTCTTAGTCTATGTCTTAGTCTATGTCTTAGTCTATGTCTTAGTCTATGTCTTAGTCTATGTCTTAGTCTATGTCTTAGTCTATGTCTTAGTCTATGTCTTAGTCTATGTCTTAGTCTATGTCTTAGTCTATGTCTTAGTCTATGTCTTAGTCTATGTCTTAGTCTATGTCTTAGTCTATGTCTTAGTCTATGTCTTAGTCTATGTCTTAGTCTATGTCTTAGTCTATGTCTTAGTCTATGTCTTAGTCTATGTCTTAGTCTATGTCTTAGTCTATGTCTTAGTCTATGTCTTAGTCTATGTCTTAGTCTATGTCTTAGTCTATGTCTTAGTCTATGTCTTAGTCTATGTCTTAGTCTATGTCTTAGTCTATGTCTTAGTCTATGTCTTAGTCTATGTCTTAGTCTATGTCTTAGTCTATGTCTTAGTCTATGTCTTAGTCTATGTCTTAGTCTATGTCTTAGTCTATGTCTTAGTCTATGTCTTAGTCTATGTCTTAGTCTATGTCTTAGTCTATGTCTTAGTCTATGTCTTAGTCTATGTCTTAGTCTATGTCTTAGTCTATGTCTTAGTCTATGTCTTAGTCTATGTCTTAGTCTATGTCTTAGTCTATGTCTTAGTCTATGTCTTAGTCTATGTCTTAGTCTATGTCTTAGTCTATGTCTTAGTCTATGTCTTAGTCTATGTCTTAGTCTATGTCTTAGTCTATGTCTTAGTCTATGTCTTAGTCTATGTCTTAGTCTATGTCTTAGTCTATGTCTTAGTCTATGTCTTAGTCTATGTCTTAGTCTATGTCTTAGTCTATGTCTTAGTCTATGTCTTAGTCTATGTCTTAGTCTATGTCTTAGTCTATGTCTTAGTCTATGTCTTAGTCTATGTCTTAGTCTATGTCTTAGTCTATGTCTTAGTCTATGTCTTAGTCTATGTCTTAGTCTATGTCTTAGTCTATGTCTAAGTCTATGTCTTAGTCTATGTCTTAGTCTATGTTTTTGTCTATGTCTTAGTCTATGTCTCAGTATATTTCTTAGTCTATGTCTTAGTCTATGTCTTAGTGTATGTCTTAGTCTATGTCTTTGTCTATTTCTTAGGCTATGTCTTAGTCTATGTCTTAATCTATGTCTTTAGTTCAACTTTAACTTTAGTGGTGTAAGGTTTCCTGTAGTTCGGCTTGACTGAGTCTTTTACAGTCTAACTTGTTTAAATTTTATATTTAAAGTCTATTTCAATTAAGTTTTTTTACAACTTTTTAGCCTTTTTTTTTGTCCTCTAGTGCTAATTTTTATTTGCGATCAACTAAAAGTATTTGTTTTTAACTGTTTTTTGACCACAAAAATTGTGCAAATAGAGAAATTCAAGTGTTTCTGTGTTTGTGGGAACTTTTTGTTTTGGTGCTAAAAACGAAATCTAATAAAAATGCAACAAAATTCTTTTTGAACGAAATGTATGTATGTAAGTAAGTAGAGTAATTGGGTTCAACAAATTTTTAAGCAATTTCATTTAAGTGGCATGAGGTTTTTGACGGTTATATAATTTGTATTAAATTTAGAGACTTTGTTTATGTTTTTTTGACATTTATTTAAATAGAGTTGAAATTTAAATTTAATTTGCATGGGCTTGGTTCAATTTGTTGAAAATAAAGATACCTAAAATATTTCAAATTTCGTTACAATATTTTTAATTTCACTTTTCCTAAGTCATAAATTGCCCTGTTCCAAAATATGCTACAACTCAGTTCCCCTTTCTTATTTTTCAAACATATTATAAATACTCTCTACCATATGTTTCCATAGTTTTAGTTTATTCTAATTAATTTTTCATTCCTCTACTCATGCATATGAGTTTTTTTTAATGCATAGAAAAACTTTTTGTTTGCCAACAAACATTAAAAAAACATATTTCAGAATTTCCATTGTGCGTTATTTTTAAATTTTGAAAAGTTTGATATTTAAATTAATTATATTTAAAATTTTTTGTAAACATTAGAAGCTCCACTGAACAGAAACAGATATCGACCTAAATACTTTTTTTGAGTGATGTAATTTTTTAAGTCATGGAAAAATAACCATGACGAACACCACTACGCGTTGAAAGTCTTTTACCACAACTCATCCTCCCTTTTTTTTAAGGGGCACTCAAAGATTTAGGGCCTCGGTGTTATTTTTACAAAAAAGTGATCATTTTCTCTGGCTCATATCTTGCAAACCGTTCGGAATTTTGATTCACTCTTTGAAGCAAAATTGTAGCTCTTGCCATAGAGCAAAAACCTAAAAAATTTTGTTTCTTCGTCTTTTTTTTCCTGTTCAGGTCCATACAAGCAAGCCATTCAAAGTTCAACGAAACAATTCACAACAAAAATGTAACCAAGATCTCATTAAATAACTTTCTAGAACATTCAAACATCTTATGAATGATTCTTAACACTGCACTATGGTATTTCTGCTGCAAAAAAGTCATGTTTTGACCACCGCTTTTAAAAAATCGAATGATGAAGTTCTTTAGAGAAAAGTCTAGATATTAAGAATCAAGAATTGTTTTCAAGAAAAAGTTATATTATGTTTTATGAAAAAGGTATTGAAATGTGCTAAATGTTCTAAAACGAAAAGTGATACAATTTTTCATCAAACTCAGTAGATCATGCATCAAATATAGTTTTACATCTTTAATCTTGATGTCGATTTCATTAAGATACAGAACCTTGGTTTTCCTCTGCAAAAGAAAATAAATTAATCTCGTATCTAATTTAGAAGATATCAGGGGCCAAATTACGGCATTCGATATCGATTGAAATCTTAGATATTTTCAAAACATTTGTATAGCATACTTTAAGGATACTCAAAATTATTTACAAGATGCACAGTTTTCTATATTTTTTGAAGTTATTTGCCAAAAGATGAACAATAGTAAAAGAGTTTTAATTGAACAATATATATTTTTAAAAACGAATCAAAACGGATATCAAATTCTAATAAACTTTTTGCATCGAAGTAACTTTGAACATCCCTAAAGTATACTTCACAATATTCGCTTAAAAGTCTGAATTTTCGATCGATATCGAATGCGGTAATTTGGCCCCAGGAAATCAAAAAAGCTCTACAAAATTCAATGTTTCCGTTTTTCTTTGGACAAAAACTATGTTGGCTTGGTCTTGCTCGGTGCTTCCATTATAAACATGGGAAAGGTGAAAGTCTCTTCTTTAGATTGAGCGAAAAAAATTCACCGAAATTTACCGATCGTAGAACAAAGTTCAAAATTTTCTAAAAAAAAGTCACATAAATTGCCACCCATAATTTAAGCAAAAAGTGTTGCAGTCGTTTAGGCGTAACTTTTTATTATACCCTTCACCACTTAAGGTGGAAAGGGTATTAGAAGTTTGTGCTGATGTATGTAACGCATAGAAATATTTGTCTTAGACCCACCACTTTCTGAGTCGATTTAGCGATATCCGTCCGTCCGTGCGTCTGGCTGGACCCCCATGTAAACTTTGTAACCAAACTACAGGTCGCAATTCTAAATATAATTTGATGAAATTTGGCACAGTTAATTCTTTTGATAATAGGACCATGGCTATTGAAATTGGTCAAAATCGGTCCATTATTTATGGTACCACCCATAGGTCCCACTTCCCAGAATTGATATGTATATTGGCCACAAATATTGTTGAAATCGGTCCACATTTGACCATAGCTTCCTTACAAAATCTTCTGTCAAAACGCATTAAATGACACAAAAATCACTAAAACGCTCGTAAATATGAAGATAATGAAAATTTTAAGTTTATTTTTTGCATACATAATTTTTGCAATCAATTTGCCAAGTTTCGAAATGACGGAAACAGCTTAAATATATAAGTTTTGATAAATGTTTGCATTTTGGCAAAAATTTAGGAAATATTTATCTTTATACAGGAATAAGAACCTCTTTGACCTTAGTGGTAAAGGGTATCGTATGGTCGGGCTTAATCGACTATAGCACTTTCATACTTGTTAAAATTAAATTTATGTGTAAGTCCCGTAGGAGTAGACGGATTTAAACCAAAATTGGTAGAGCTCTTTTTTAAGTCAACCAATAGATATGTGCCAAATTTTATCAAAGCATTCATTTGGGAATTAAGGCTTATATTGAGAAGAAATATAAGTAAAAATTGGGGGTCCAAAACAGGTACCCCAAGGAGTGGTCTAATTTCAAACAAGATTAATAGAGCTTTTTTAATTTGATTATAAGATATGTGTTGAATTTCACCAAATCCTGTTTAGAATTGCGACTTGTACATTGAGAAGAAAAATTGGTGAAAAAATGGGGGTCCAAGGCAGGTACCCCAAGGAGTCGACAAGTTTCAACAAAAATTAGTAGACCTTTTTTTTGAATTTATTAAAAGACGTGTTTAATTTCACTAAATTCTGTTAAGAATTTGAACTTATACATTAAGAAAAAGGAAATAGGTGGAAAAGTTGGGGACCAAGTTAGGTACCCCAAGGAGTCGATGGATTTCAAAATTTTTTTCTTATCTATATAAAACTGAACAAGTATGCAAAATTTTATTGCTGTAGGGTCACTCCTTCCATTTTTTGCACTTCGATTTATTATGAAATAGCACTGTGCACCGCACAGTGGCTTGAAATAAAAAAAAACTGGTTAAAAATCTGTATCTTCTAAACTGTAAGTTTGACTGCATCAGTATGTATGAGAGAAATGTTAAGAAGGACCTAAACTTTAGATTTATGGTTACCCTGTGTTTATACAGGGTGAAACATTAGACGTCAAAGTAGACCACCTCAGAAGTAAAAAAAAGCTTTTGACCGTGTAGCTCTTTCAATTATAGTCCAATATAATTGATTTTTTACATTTTGAAATGAGCTTAAAGAAATGAAGAAAAGACATGCTTACTTTACTGTAATAACAATTATGGGTTTTAAGTTATTTAATTTCAAAAATAAAAAAAAAAATTTTTCTTTTCGACTCTTTTTTGTTATTGACCCATTGTGCATTCGATATTAAATCGATAATTTTTCAAAAAATACTGACATATAGCCAGCAGTTTAGGAAATAAAACAGTGAAAACGGTTTTTAAATATTTTGAATCGTTAAATATTGAGAAATTTCCAAAATCAAATATTTGTCGCTGATCGAAAAAAGTGCATTTTTTCTCAAAAAAATGATATCAATTTTTTACGTTTTACAAAGAAAATTTTTATTAAAAGTTTATATTTTATTATATATTTGTAGAGAATGGAGTTCTGGACTGATTTTGAACCTAAAATTTAAGTCAGTGCATCATTTCCTTTACGTATAGCATTAAACGAAATTTGTCTAATTTTAAAGAAAATTTTTGTGTTCTCGAACATATAACAAAAAAGTCAAGACGATTTTGCAACTTTTTGAAATTAAGTTATATAGTCACATATATTCTCTTAAGATTTCAAAAATAAAAAGTAGCGCGGATTCATAAACGAATCCAGGAAATCAAATTTTATAAAAAATTACAAATTTCTATATATGAAAATTTTAATTGCAAAAAACGGTCAATTGGGTTTCCTTTTTTGAAAATTTTTAAATTGTTTTGCATAAACAATAAAAAAAACTTTATTACTGCAAAAAATTATTAATGTACCTTGTACAGTTTTTCAGAACTTTAGAGACAAATTTCAAAAATGATTTTATAAAAAAATACACTTTTTAGTTTTTTAGTTTCTTGGGCTTATATCTTGCAAACCTTTCGGATTACTTCTTAAGGCAAAGTTGTACCTCTTATAATACCTTTAAGAACGTCATATTCTTAAAAAAAAACTGCAAAGAAATTTTTCTAGATGGTTTCTTAAAATCAATAAAAATAAATTTTTCAGGGGGTCATTTTCCATTGAGCTTGATTATTTGGTTCCTTTTGAAAATCCTGCAAATACTTCCTTAAAATCTTTAAAAGTTTATTTTCAGGGGATCCTTTTCCACTTCGTTTCTGTAGAGAATTACCTTTAACTTTTTATCAAATAATTTTGGTATGTAATTTTGAAAACATTTCATCATAAATCCTATGTTTTTACCTTTTTGGCACATGCCAAAGTTACAAATAAATATAATAAAATATTTAATTAAAATGCGAGTAAAAACACAATTATTTACAATTTCAACATTTTCATAAAATATTTACATGATGCCAATAATAAAAAAAAGAAGCAACTAAAACAATTTTACTCTACAACATTTTTAAACGTTTTCATTTAGTCAACGAGAAAAAGTCAGTATAAGAGAATAAGAGTCGAAATGGCAACAACAATTACAATGACTCGGTACTAGCTCACAGACACACACGTGTCATCTGTAACTGACAATCGGTCATCAATCAACTAGGACTATTTTAACATTCATACATTCGTACACACATAGATTTCAACCATGTCCTTCAGTCCATCTGTCTTATAGTCTTCAGGACACGAGAACTGACTATTTACTCACTCCAGTTTATTTGTCCCCATTTGTGGCCTTAGCAATTTCAATTGTTGGTGCAAGAAGGCTTTTGCTGATTTCATTTAATCTGATTCGTTCCACTTATTTTGGCCCAAATTCATTTTGTATAATAAAGTTTTCTGATAAATCTGTCATTGTCTGTAAGGCAAAAAAAAAAGTTTTGTTAGTTTTTTTGCCAAATCAAAAAAACAAGTATAAATTAATAGTTTGATGTTAAAGAATTTTGGATTGTAATTTTTACCACATATTAAAATTTGCTCTAGTTATTTATAACATTTTCGTTCTAGTAACTAATAACTACTTAAAGAAAGGAAGATATGTTGAGTTTGTTATCAAGTTTATTACATACCGAAAAATTTAGCCTCGATCGCTGTATAGCTGATGCCCACGGTTCAAAAAAGACATAGACTAAGACATCCACATAGACAAAGATATTCACATAGACTAAGCTATAAACAAAGATCTACACATAGACTAAGATATAGACTAAGACATAGACTAAGACATAGCCTAAGACATAGACTAAGATATAGACTAAGACATAGACTAAGACATAGACTAAGACATAGACTAAGACATAGACTAAGACATAGACTAAGACATAGACTAAGACATAGACTAAGACATAGACTAAGACATAGACTAAGACATAGACTAAGACATAGACTAAGACATAGACTAAGACATAGACTAAGACATAGACTAAGACATAGACTAAGACATAGACTAAGACATAGACTAAGACATAGACTAAGACATAGACTAAGACATAGACTAAGACATAGACTAAGACATAGACTAAGACATAGACTAAGACATAGACTAAGACATAGACTAAGACATAGACTAAAACATAGACTAAGACATAGACTAAGACATAGACTAAGACATAGACTAAGACATAGACTAAGACATAGAGTAAGACATAGACTAAGACATAGACTAAGACATAGACTAAGACATAGACTAAGACATAGACTAAGACATAGACTAAGACATAGACTAAGACATAGACTAAGACATAGACTAAGACATAGACTAAGACATAGACTAAGACATAGACTAAGACATAGACTAAGACATAGACTAAGACATAGACTAAGACATAGACTAAGACATAGACTAAGACATAGACTAAGACATAGACTAAGACATAGACTAAGACATAGACTAAGACATAGACTAAGACATAGACTAAGACATAGACTAAGACATAGACTAAGACATAGACTAAGACATAGACTAAGACATAGACTAAGACATAGAGTAAGACATAGACTAAGACATAGACTAAGACATAGACTAAGACATAGACTAAGACATAGACTAAGACATAGACTAAGACATAGACTAAGACATAGACTAAGACATAGACTAAGACATAGACTAAGACATAGACATAGACTAAGACATAGACTAAGACATAGACTAAGACATAGACTAAGACATAGACTAAGACATAGACTAAGACATAGACATAGACTAAGACATAGACTAAGACATAGACTAAGACATAGACTAAGACATAGACTAAGACATAGACTAAGACATAGACTAATACATAGACTAAGACATAGACTAAGACATAGACTAAGACATAGACTAAGACATAGACTAATACATAGACTAAGACATAGACTAAGACATAGACTAAGACATAGACTAAGACATAGACTAAGACATAGACTAAGACATAGACTAAGACATAGACTAAGACATAGACTAAGACATAGACTAAAATATAGACTAATACATAGACTAAGACATAGACTAATACATAGACTAAGACATAGACTAAGACATAAACTAAGACATAGACTAATACATAGACTAAGACATAGACTAAGACATAGACTAAGACATAGACTAAGACATAGACTAAGACATAGACTAAGACATAGACTAAGACATAGACTAAGACATAGACTAAGACATAGACTAAGACATAGACTAAGACATAGACTAAGACATAGACTAAGACATAGACTAAGACATAGACTAAGACATAGACTAAGACATAGACTAAGACATAGACTAAGACATAGACTAAGACATAGACTAAGACATAGACTAAGACATAGACTAAGACATAGACTAAGACATAGACTAAGACATAGACTAAGACATAGACTAAGACATAGACTAAGACATAGACTAAGACATAGACTAAGACATAGACTAAGACATAGACTAAGACATAGACTAAGACATAGACTAAGACATAGACTAAGACATAGACTAAGACATAGACTAAGACATAGACTAAGACATAGACTAAGACATAGACTAAGACATAGACTAAGACATAGACTAAGACATAGACTAAGACATAGACTAAGACATAGACTAAGACATAGACTAAGACATAGACTAAGACATAGACTAAGACATAGACTAAGACATAGACTAAGACATAGACTAAGACATAGACTAAGACATAGACTAAGACATAGACTAAGACATAGACTAAGACATAGACTAAGACATAGACTAAGACATAGACTAAGACATAGACTAAGACATAGACTAAGACATAGACTAAGACATAGACTAAGACATAGACTAAGACATAGACTAAGACATAGACTAAGACATAGACTAAGACATAGACTAAGACATAGACTAAGACATAGACTAAGACATAGACTAAGACATAGACTAAGACATAGACTAAGACATAGACTAAGACATAGACTAAGACATAGACTAAGACATAGACTAAGACATAGACTAAGACATAGACTAAGACATAGACTAAGACATAGACTAAGACATAGACTAAGACATAGACTAAGACATAGACTAAGACATAGACTAAGACATAGACTAAGACATAGACTAAGACATAGACTAAGACATAGACTAAGACATAGACTAAGACATAGACTAAGACATAGACTAAGACATAGACTAAGACATAGACTAAGACATAGACTAAGACATAGACTAAGACATAGACTAAGACATAGACTAAGACATAGACTAAGACATAGACTAAGACATAGACTAAGACATAGACTAAGACATAGACTAAGACATAGACTAAGACATAGACTAAGACATAGACTAAGACATAGACTAAGACATAGACTAAGACATAGACTAAGACATAGACTAAGACATAGACTAAGACATAGACTAAGACATAGACTAAGACATAGACTAAGACATAGACTAAGACATAGACTAAGACATAGACTAAGACATAGACTAAGACATAGACTAAGACATAGACTAAGACATAGACTAAGACATAGACTAAGACATAGACTAAGACATAGACTAAGACATAGACTAAGACATAGACTAAGACATAGACTAAGACATAGACTAAGACATAGACTAAGACATAGACTAAGACATAGACTAAGACATAGACTAAGACATAGACTAAGACATAGACTAAGACATAGACTAAGACATAGACTAAGACATAGACTAAGACATAGACTAAGACATAGACTAAGACATAGACTAAGACATAGACTAAGACATAGACTAAGACATAGACTAAGACATAGACTAAGACATAGACTAAGACATAGACTAAGACATAGACTAAGACATAGACTAAGACATAGACTAAGACATAGACTAAGACATAGACTAAGACATAGACTAAGACATAGACTAAGACATAGACTAAGACATAGACTAAGACATAGACTAAGACATAGACTAAGACATAGACTAAGACATAGACTAAGACATAGACTAAGACATAGACTAAGACATAGACTAAGACATAGACTAAGACATAGACTAAGACATAGACTAAGACATAGACTAAGACATAGACTAAGACATAGACTAAGACATAGACTAAGACATAGACTAAGACATAGACTAAGACATAGACTAAGACATAGACTAAGAACTAGACTAAGAACTAGACTAAGACATAGACTAAGACATAGACTAAGACATAGACTAAGACATAGACTAAGACATAGACTAAGACATAGACTAAGACATAGACTAAGACATAGACTAAGACATAGACTAAGACATAGACTAAGACATAGACTAAGACATAGACTAAGACTTAGACTAAGACATAGACTAAGACATAGACTAAGACATGGACTAAGACATAGACTAAGACATAGACTAAGACATAGACTAAGACATAGACTAAAACATAGACTAAAACATAGACTAAGACATAGACTAAGAACTAGACTAAGACATAGACTAAGACATAGAATAAGACATAGACTAAGACATAGACTAAGAAATAGAGTAAGACATAGACTAAGACATAGACTAAGACATAGACTAAGACATAGACTAAGACATAGACTAGGATATAGACTAAGACATAGAATAAGACATAGACTAAGACATAGACTAAGACATAGACTAAGACATAGACTAAGACATAGACTAAGAAATAGACTAAGACATAGACTTATACATAGACCAAGACATAGACATATACATAGACTTAGACATATATTAAAACATAGACTATGACAAAGCTATGAACCTAGAAATGTCCGCAAGTACAACCGAAAAATATCTGTTTATTATATATAGGGTATTAAATTTTCGGTTTAGCCTTACACTTATTCCAAAATTTTAAGCAGGAAAAAGGAAGATCACAAACATAAACTTTATTATATCTTTTCATGTAGTAGTTGCCATTATAAAGTTTTATTTTATTGCCTTCTAAAAGTGTAGTGTCATCATCATTTCAAACTTTGTCTACAATGTCTTCGGCCACAGAATCATCGTCATAATTGTAGACATTAAACTCTTTTGTTACTCCCAAATCTTGACCCAACCATTCTTATCACACTTCCATTTACACTTTTGTTTGTTGGTCATACGAATTATTTCAAAAGCAACATTCACACCAACACCAACAAAGCAAGTCCAACAATGACTTTTACTTCCCGTTTTCCTGTTTTGACTTTCAGTGGTTTTTGGGAGGGATTGGGTTTGGTTGCCTTTGGATCAAATAATGAAATGTTCAGAAATTTAAATACATTTGGGAAATTAATTGTAATACAACAGAATCCAACACATTTATACATAAATACATGAGAGATGTACGGAATTAAATACAATGTAGACAAATTACATGTACGAGAATGAATTGAAATAAATGACATTAAATTAATTGCATATGTTTAGGCATTTTAAATTAATGTTTTTGTGGATGTGAAGGACAATGTGAGGATTGAATTTTTTAGTTTTGTACAATATTTATGAACAATTATTTAATGTTAGAAAATATTTGCCATCAAACAAAAACATGGACGAAGAGCTAGAGTAAGACAAATATTCAGATATAGAATGAGGCATAATAATTTTTTAAAACGCGCACTTTAACAAAGACATAGATTAAGGCATAGAATAAGACATAGACTAAGATATAGACTAAGACATAGACTTAGATATAGACTAAGACATAGACTAAGACATAGACTAAGACATAGACTAAGACATATACTAAGACATAGACTTAGACATAGACTAAGACATAGACTAAGACATAGACTAAGACATAGACTAAGACATAGACTAAGACATAGACTAAGACATAGACTAAGACATAGACTAAGACATAGACTAAGACATAGACTAAGACATAGACTAAGACATAGACTAAGACATAGACTAAAACATAGACTAAGACATAGACTAAGACATAGACTAAGACATAGACTAAGACATAGACTAAGACATAGACTAAGACATAGACTAAGACATAGACTAAGACATAGACTAAGACATAGACTAAGACATAGACTAAGACATAGACTAAGACATAGACTAAGACATAGACTAAGACATAGACTAAGACATAGACTAAGACATAGACTAAGACATAAACTAGGACATAGACTAAGACATAGACTAAGACATAGACTAAGACATAGACTAAGACATAGACTAAGACATAGACTAAGACATAGACTAAGACATAGACTAAGACATAGACTAAGACATAGACTAAGACATAGACTAAGACATAGACTAAGACATAGACTAAGACATAGACTAAGACATAGACTAAGACATAGACTAAGACATAGACTAAGACATAGACTAAGACCTAGACTAAGACATAGACTAAGACATAGACTAAGACATAGACTAAGACATAGACTAGGACATAGACTAAGACATAGACTAAGACATAGACTAAGACATAGACTAAGACATAGACTAAGATATAGACTAAGACATAGACTAAGACATAGACTAAGACATAGACTAAGACATAGACTAAGACATAGACTAAGACATAGACTAAGATATAGACTAAGACATAGACTAAGACATAGACTAAGACATAGACTAAGACATAGACTAAGACATGGACTAAGACATAGACTAAGACATAGACTAAGACATAGACTAAGACATAGACTAAGATATAGACTAAGACATAGACTAAGACATAGACTAAGACATAGACTAAGACATAGACTAAGACATAGACTAAGACATAGACTAAGACATGGACTAAGACATAGACTAAGACATAGACTAAGACATAGACTAAGACATGGACTAAGACATAGACTAAGACATAGACTAAGACATAGACTAAGACATAGACTAAGACATAGACTAAGACATGGACTAAGACATAGACTAAGACATGGACTAAGACATAGACTAAGACATAGACTAAGACATAAACTAGGACATAGACTAAGACATAGACTAAGACATAGACTAAGACATAGACTAAGACATAGACTAAGACATAGACTAAGACATAGACTAAGACCTAGACTAAGACATAGACTAAGACATAGACTAAGACATAGACTAAGACATAGACTAAGACATAGACTAGGACATAGACTAAGACATAGACTAAGACATAGACTAAGACATAGACTAAGACATAGACTAAGATATAGACTAAGACATAGACTAAGACATAGACTAAGACATAGACTAAGACATAGACTAAGACATAGACTAAGAAATAGACTAAGACATAGACTAAGACATAGACTAAGACATAGACTAAGACATAGACTAAGACATAGACTAAGACATAGACTAAGACATAGACTAAGACATAGACTAAAACATAGACTAAGACATAGACTAAGACATAGACTAAGACATAGACTAAGACATAGACTAAGACATAGACTAGGACATAGACTAAGACATAGACTAAGACATAGACTAAGACATAGACTAAGACATAGACTAAGATATAGACTAAGACATAGACTAAGACATAGACTAAGACATAGACTAAGACATAGACTAAGACATAGACTAAGACATAGACTAAGAAATAGACTAAGACATAGACTAAGACATAGACTAAGACATAGACTAAGACATAGACTAAGACATAGACTAACACATAGACTAAGACATAGACTAAGACATAGACTAAGACATAGACTAAGACATAGACTAAGACATAGACTAAGACATAGACTAAGACATAGACTAAGACATAGACTAAGACGTAGACTAAGAAAAAATGTTAACAGACGATATGTTGCCTTTTCCTTTGATGCCACTAGACTTTGTCCCTTGTGGTTAATAAAAACTAGGTCTCATTAAATATTTTTCAATTTTTTTTTGCAATTGTTTGGTGGCTTGATCTTAAAATGCAAAAATTGTGTTATTATTTCATGAAACGGTCATTGCCTTTTTACATTTTTCTTTCGCCTCAATTAAAAATCTCTTACTTTTAATGTTTTTCTTCTTTCCTTTCATTCGCTTTCTATAGGATGTTATGTTGTTTAAGTGTGTGAGTGTATGTGTGTATTTTTCATTGGCCTCAATGCACCTACAATTGGCTTCGTTTCATATAATCCTTGATGTTTTTGTAGTTTGTTGTTTTAGTGCTCTTTTTTTCTACAGCTTCATTTTTGTTGTAGTAGCTTTCATATTTTTCTACTCCAACTATTTCAACTCCTTTTTATACCCTACACCACAACTGGCGGCATATGCTGATGTTGGAAGCATATAGATAGAATTTAAGTTTTTCTATAGAAAATTAAGTTTTTCTATAGAAAAATTAAGTTTTTCTATAGAAAAATTAAGTTTTTCTATAGAAAAATTAAGTTTTTCTATAGAAAAATTAAGTTTTTCTATAGAAAAATTAAGTTTTTCTATAGAAAAATTAAGTTTTTCTATAGAAAAATTAAGTTTTTCTATAGAAAAATTAAGTTTTTCTATAGAAAAATTAAGTTTTTCTATAGAAAAATTAAATTTTTCTATAGAAAAATTAAATTTTTCTATAGAAAAATTAAGTTTTTCTATAGAAAAATTGAGTTTTTCTATAGAAAAATTAAGTTTTTCTATAGAAAAATTAAGTTTTTCTATAGAAAAATTAAGTTTTTCTATAGAAAAATTAAGTTTTTCTATAGAAAAATTAAGTTTTTCTAGAGAAAAATTAAGTTTTTCTAGAGAAAAATTAAGTTTTTCTAGAGAAAAATTAAGTTTTTCTAGAGAAAAATTAAGTTTTTCTAGAGAAAAATTAAGTTTTTCTATAGAAAAATTAAGTTTTTCTAGAGAAAAATTAAGTTTTTCTAGAGAAAAATTAAGTTTTTCTAGAGAAAAATTAAGTTTTTCTAGAGAAAAATTAAGTTTTTCTAGAGAAAAATTAAGTTTTTCTAGAGAAAAATTAAGTTTTTCTAGAGAAAAATTAAGTTTTTCTAGAGAAAAATTAAGTTTTTCTATAGAAAAATTAAGTTTTTCTATAGAAAAATTAAGTCTTTCTATAGAAAAATTAAGTCTTTCTATAGAAAAATTAAGTTTTTCTATAGAAAAATTAAGTTTTTCTATAGAAAAATTAAGTTTTTCTATAGAAAAAGTAAGTTTTTCTATAGAAAAAGTAAGTTTTTCTATAGAAAAATTAAGTTTTTCTATAGAAAAATTAAGTTTTTCTATAGAAAAATTAAGTTTTTCTATAGAAAAATTAAGTTTTTCTATAGAAAAATTAAGTTTTTCTATAGAAAAATTAAGTTTTTCTATAGAAAAATTAAGTTTTTCTATAGAAAAATTAAGTTTTTCTATAGAAAAATTAAGTTTTTCTATAGAAAAATTAAGTTTTTCTATAGAAAAATTAAGTTTTTCTATAGAAAAATTAAGTTTTTCTATAGAAAAATTAAGTTTTTCTATAGAAAAATTAAGTTTTTCTATAGAAAAATTAAGTTTTTCTATAGAAAAATTAAGTTTTTCTATAGAAAAATTAAGTTTTTCTATAGAAAAATTAAGTTTTTCTATAGAAAAATTAAGTTTTTCTATAGAAAAATTAAGTTTTTCTATAGAAAAATTAAGTTTTTCTATAGAAAAATTAAGTTTTTCTATAGAAAAATTAAGTTTTTCTATAGAAAAATTAAGTTTTTCTATAGAAAAATTAAGTTTTTCTATAGAAAAATTAAGTTTTTCTATAGAAAAATTAAGTTTTCTATAGAAAAATTAAGTTTTTCTATAGAAAAATTAAGTTTTTCTATAGAAAAATTAAGTTTTTCTATAGAAAAATTAAGTTTTTCTATAGAAAAATTAAGTTTTTCTATAGAAAAATTAAGTTTTTCTATAGAAAAATTAAGTTTTTCTATAGAAAAATTAAGTTTTTCTATAGAAAAATTAAGTTTTTCTATAGAAAAATTAAGTTTTTCTATAGAAAAATTAAGTTTTTCTATAGAAAAATTAAGTTTTTCTATAGAAAAATTAAGTTTTTCTATAGAAAAATTAAGTTTTTCTATAGAAAAATTAAGTTTTTCTATAGAAAAATTAAGTTTTTCTATAGAAAAATTAAGTTTTTCTATAGAAAAATTAAGTTTTTCTATAGAAAAATTAAGTTTTTCTATAGAAAAATTAAGTTTTTCTATAGAAAAATTAAGTTTTTCTATAGAAAAATTAAGTTTTTCTATAGAAAAATTAAGTTTTTCTATAGAAAAATTAAGTTTTTCTATCGAAAAATTAAGTTTTTCTATAGAAAAATTAAGTTTTTCTATAGAAAAATTAAATTTTTCTATAGAAAAATTAAGTTTTTCTATAGAAAAATTAAGTTTTTCTATAGAAAAATTAAGTTTTTCTATAGAAAAATTAAGTTTTTCTATAGAAAAATTAAGTTTTTCTATAGAAAAATTAAGTTTTTCTATAGAAAAATTAAGTTTTTCTATAGAAAAATTAAGTTTTTCTATAGAAAAATTAAGTTTTTCTATAGAAAAATTAAGTTTTTCTATAGAAAAATTAAGTTTTTCTATAGAAAAATTAAGTTTTTCTATAGAAAAATTAAGTTTTTCTATAGAAAAATTAAGTTTTTCTATAGAAAAATTATGTTTTTCTATAGAAAAATTAAGTTTTTCTATAGAAAAATTAAGTTTTTCTATAGAAAAATTAAGTTTTTCTATAGAAAAATTAAGTTTTTCTATAGAAAAATTAAGTTTTTCTATAGAAAAATTAAGTTTTTCTATAGAAAAATTAAGTTTTTCTATAGAAAAATTAAGTTTTTCTATAGAAAAATTAAGTTTTTCTATAGAAAAATTAAGTTTTTCTATAGAAAAATTAAGTTTTTCTATAGAAAAATTAAGTTTTTCTATAGAAAAATTAAGTTTTTCTATAGAAAAATTAAGTTTTTCTATAGAAAAATTAAGTTTTTCTATAGAAAAATTAAGTTTTTCTATAGAAAAATTAAGTTTTTCTATAGAAAAATTAAGTTTTTCTATAGAAAAATTAAGTTTTTCTATAGAAAAATTAAGTTTTTCTATAGAAAAATTAAGTTTTTCTATAGAAAAATTAAGTTTTTCTATAGAAAAATTAAGTTTTTCTATAGAAAAATTAAGTTTTTCTATAGAAAAATTAAGTTTTTCTATAGAAAAATTAAGTTTTTCTATAGAAAAATTAAGTTTTTCTATAGAAAAATTAAGTTTTTCTATAGAAAAATTAAGTTTTTCTATAGAAAAATTAAGTTTTTCTATAGAAAAATTAAGTTTTTCTATAGAAAAATTAAGTTTTTCTATAGAAAAATTAAGTTTTTCTATAGAAAAATTAAGTTTTTCTATAGAAAAATTAAGTTTTTCTATAGAAAAATTAAGTTTTTCTATAGAAAAATTAAGTTTTTCTATAGAAAAATTAAGTTTTTCTATAGAAAAATTAAGTTTTTCTATAGAAAAATTAAGTTTTTCTATAGAAAAATTAAGTTTTTCTATAGAAAAATTAAGTTTTTCTATAGAAAAATTAAGTTTTTCTATAGAAAAATTAAGTTTTTCTATAGAAAAATTAAGTTTTTCTATAGAAAAATTAAGTTTTTCTATAGAAAAATTAAGTTTTTCTATAGAAAAATTAAGTTTTTCTATAGAAAAATTAAGTTTTTCTGTAGAAAAATTAAGTTTTTCTATAGAAAAATTAAGTTTTTCTATAGAAAAATTAAGTTTTTCTGTAGAAAAATTAAGTTTTTCTATAGAAAAATTAAGTTTTTCTATAGAAAAATTAAGTTTTTCTATAGAAAAATTAAGTTTTTCTATAGAAAAATTAAGTTTTTCTATAGAAAAATTAAGTTTTTCTATAGAAAAATTAAGTTTTTCTATAGAAAAATTAAGTTTTTCTATAGAAAAATTAAGTTTTTCTATAGAAAAATTAAGTTTTTCTATAGAAAAATTAAGTTTTTCTATAGAAAAATTAAGTTTTTCTATAGAAAAATTAAGTTTTTCTATAGAAAAATTAAGTTTTTCTATAGAAAAATTAAGTTTTTCTATAGAAAAATTAAGTTTTTCTATAGAAAAATTAAGTTTTTCTATAGAAAAAGTAAGTTTTTTTTATAGAAAAATTAAGTTTTTCTATAGAAAAAGTAAGTTTTTTTATAGAAAAAGTAAGTTTTTCTTTATTATTTAGATTATCCTAAAAGTAGGCTACACAAATATTTATGAATTATCTTATATTTCGATCGATATCGGATTTATTGAATTTATTTCTAATTTGATTACTGATGTATAGGCTATCATTAAATCGGTCTTTACCCAGTAAAAAACTTTTCTACTTGTTGTTTATACGTTTATTTTTTACATATTTATTTGTTATGCCACAAACTACCATCTCAACTTGACTTGGTTTAGTCAAGTATCCTGTGTGAGTATATATACAATATGCATATCCTTCAATATCCTTTCAACATAATTTTCATGTTGGAGTGCTTGTAATTTTTGCGGTTGTCTGAGTGTTTGTGTGAGGAAAATTTAGTGAGTATTGGTATAAATATGTTTATGTAAAGTATGCGAAAATATATGTAGACGGAAAACTTGCATCCGCAAGTATTTCAAGCAAAACTACGGGTTTGAAAAGTATTTAATTTTTTTTGATTTTCTTGCCTGTGAAATCAATAAAAATGCAATTATAAATGCATCTAAGCTATTGGAAATAACTCTTTTTCTCTAACCCTAGACGTTGGAAAATCTGTGAATTAGCTAATTAGTGTAAAAAGGATTTAATTGGTTTGAATCAGTATAAATTAAGCCACTTAATATGGAAGGAGAAAGTTAAGGCGTATTAAAAGAGGCCTATGAATCATTAACTATAGTTATACAATAAAAACGTTTGAAGTTTTTTTCCATCAAAAAAATCGATTTTATATACAAATATAAAAAATATATATGAGATTTAATTATCACATATGGTTTGTGTCAATAATAACAAATAAGATATTTTTAATGGTAAACAACGTTCATTATAATATCGAGCCCTTAGAGTAAAATGATCGCAAGCGAAAGGAAAAATATTGATCTTAAGCGACAAAAAATCATAATTAACACGTTCACGCCGGCGTGTACCACCGGTGGCTCGCACATGTCTGCCTGATCGGACGGCGCGTACCACCGGTGGCTCGCATATGATTGTACTACCAATCAGTGTGCATCACCAAATAACAAAACCAATAACATAACCACAATAGCATCGAAAGAAAAATGCAGACCCATGGAGACCGTTTTCCCGTGCGATAACCGTTCGTTGAAACATTTAGTTCGGCCCCGTCCGATGGAACAAAAAGCATTCAGCGCAACCGCCTATGGGCGCGAAACATGAATTGCAGTGCCGGCGTGAACGTGTTAAACAAAAACGGGGAATGTTTTGGTACATAACATTTTTGATCTTTGTTAGTTTTAATTTAAACTAATTAAATATTTCCCATGTGGTTTAGAAGTTATGGTGCAAAGTATTGTATGTGAAGTTTTTTTAGTTTTACTTCAATAACTTTTAAGCTACTGGGCGGATTGTGGCGCAATATGCAGAAATTGGCCAACGGGTAGTTAGAGTTTTAGACCAATTTTTAAAAACATGTCTATTTTTTGAAGAGTGGCCTCTGCACTGAGCCAAAGTTGAGCACCATTCTATGTAAAACCTATTGGTCCGTATAACTTTAGTAAATACTTTAACTACCAACCCTTTAACTACCAACCCGGCGTTGCCCGGGTTGGTAGTTAAAGTACAATTTTAACTTATTACTGTGTTAACACTTTCTTTAAAAATTAACAATTTATAAATATTTTAATTAATTTTTTAATTGAATCCTTTATTAATGTATCTGCATTATTGTTTAATTGACTTATCAAACAAAAATCGTATTACCAATATTCGTGCATCCGTTTTCTATTTTTCTTCTTCTTCTTCTGTTATCCTTGACTCCCAGTGGAGCATAGGACCTCAACTATTTTAGATATATTAAAAAAAAAGTGGTGGTAAAAGTGGGCGTGGTAAATTTTTCTTAATGTATTATCCTAACTCGGACTAAAAAAACATTTAGAAAGAAAAAATGTCTTCATTGGCCCAGCTGTTCTCAAAAATATACAATTAGAAAGAAAAGGGTAATTTTATCGTCGTTGCTCCATTTTAAAAAAATTCAAAGAGCGAAAAACTATTCTATAGCATGAAAATATCCACATTTAAAACTTTAATTAATTGGGTTAAATCGTTTTCATTGTATCCATATTCGTCATATTTGTCATTTTAAATATTTGACTTATATGGGAGGGGTAACGCCCACCTAGGATTTAAAAAAAAGTTAGCCTATTTTAAAACCTTAATATACTGTCAAAATTTTAGAAAAATCGGTCCGCTCGATCATCTACATTTGACATTTTTAATATATCAGTTATGTGGGAGGGGCACTGCTCACTTGAGATTTCGGAAAAAAACCTTGCCTATTTTAACCACCGGTTAAACACCTTACTACACTGTCTAAATTTCAGAAAAATCGGTCGGTTTGATCAACCATATTTGTAATTTAAAATCTGACTTATATGGGGTCACGCCCACTTGAGGTTTCAGAAAAAAGCATAGGCTATTTTAACCACAGATCACTCCTTCACTATCTAAATTTCAGAAAAAATCTCAAAGGCTCACGCCCACTTGAGATTTCAAAAAAATATCTGGCCTATTTTACCCACCTGACACACCTTAACATACTGTCTAAGTTTCAGAAAAATCGGGTTTCATTATCAGCTATATTTGTCAATTTTAATATATGGGAGGGGTCATGCCCACTTGAGATTTCTGAAAAAAAACTCTTGCCTGTTTTAACCACCGGTCACACCTTGCCATACTGTCAAAATTTCAGAAAAATCGGGTTTCATTATCAGCTATATTTGTAACTTTTAAAATATAAGTTATATGAGAGGGGTCACGCCTACTTGAGATTTCTGAAAAAACCCCAGGCTATTTTAACTAGCGATCACACCTTACTCCACTGTCTAAATTTCAGGAAAATCGGTCGGTTTGATCATCCATATTTGTATGTTTTAAAATCCGACTTATATGGGAGGGGTCACGCCCACTTTATATTTGAAAAAAAAAATCTGGCCTATTTTATCCATCGGTCACACCTTAACGTACTGTCAAAATTTCAGAAAAATCTGCCCTCTCCGTTGCCTATATTGTCATATATGGGAGGGGTCACGCCCACTTTATATTTGAAAAAAAAATCTGGCCTATTTTATCCATCGGTCACACCTTAACGTACTGTCAAAATTTCAGAAAAATCTGCCCTCTCCGTTGCCTATATCATTGTCATTTTTAATATATGAGTTATATGGGAGGGGTTACGCCCACTTGAGATTTCGAAAAAAACCAGCCTATAGTCACCACCGGCCATACTACGCTGTCAAAATGTCAGAAAAATCGGTCCGCTAGTTTCGGAGATCCTTCCCAACAAACAACATACAAACAGACAAACAGACGCAGACATTTTTTTATGGATATAGAAGAAGATAGAAGAAGAAGAAGATAGATAGACTTAACCTTGACTAATACAATTTTTTTTTTTCAGAAATTTCAACATATCTCTGAAACTACTTATCTAAATTTTAGAAACTATATATCATAAGTTAGACAAAAGGCCTGTACATAAATGAAAATTATTGAATATTTTTCAAAATTATTAAACACATTTGATGAATGTATCTTATATGTCCCCTTCTATCTGGCCAACCACTTTAAGTTTTACCATAGCCTTTATACAATATAAAGAAAGGATAATACATTGTCAGCTCAGTAAGTTTCAGTCAAAAATATGAGGAAATAAACAAGTTATTGATTTTTGGCCGTATTTTACCGACGTGCAATGTCCAGACTTTATATACGGTAGATGCATTAGGAACTCCTAACAAAATATATGGACCTGTCGTATTACCATCATCATATTTATCCTAACTACATATTAAGCGCAACGAAAAGTATTTAACAGCTTATTAATGTTAAACTATACCCGGTTATGAGACTAAGTTATATGCAAAGTAAATACTAGGGAAATCACTTATATATCGGGTGGTTAAGTTGTAAGGGCCGATGTTGAATGTAAAGCACACCTAAACGCCAAGTTTTCTTCCGAATTTTATTTGACATTTCTCTACTTCAGACTTACTCAATTTGAACCATGGAAAGATACACAATCCAACTACGTGCTAAAGTTATCCAGACTTATTATGAAAATGAGCGTTCAAATCAAAATGCATATCGTGCACTTCGTGATTTTTTTGGTCAATTTGATCGTCCAAATGTGCATACAATCGCAAAAATCGTGGAAAAATTCTAGTAAACCGTTTCTGTGGAAGATGTGAGAACACCAGTGCATGCTCGTACTGCAGAAAATATTGCTGCTGTTCGCGATAGTGTGGCTGAAGAGCCGTCCACCTCAACTCGTCGTCGTGCCCAACAATTGCACCTCTCATGCTCGTCGCTGATGAACATTATGCATAAAGACTTGCATTTACACGCTTACAAGGTTTAATTGGCTCAAGAACTAAAGCCTCTTGACCATTCCAAACGTCGTGAATGGGCAGAATGGTGGCAAGAAAAGGCAACAGTGGATGATCAATTTTTGAAGAAAATCATCTTCAGTGATGAGGCACATTTTCACCTCAGTGGATTCGTCAATAAACAGAATTGCCGCATTTGTGCGAATGAGAATCCAAGAGTGATTGTCGAAAAGCCAATGCACCCACAAAGAGTGACTGTTTGGTGAGGTTTATGGGCTGGCGGCATCATCGGGCCGTATTTTTTTCAAAATGAGGCCGGTCAGGCAGTTAATGTGAGTGGTGTTCGCTATCGTGAGATGATAACGAACTTTTTATGGCCCGAATTGGAAGATATGGATGTGGACGACATGTGGCTTCAGCAGGACGGTGCCACTACAATGGCTCTTTTGCGCAACAAATTCAATGGCCGTGTTATCTCACGTAATGACGATGTCAATCGGCCGCCAAAATCATGTGATTTGACACCGCTGGACTTTTTTCTTTGGGGTTATTTGAAAGAAAAGGTGTACGTCGATAAGCCAGCAATAATTCAAGAGCTAAAGGATGAGATAATTTGGCACATTAACGGCATAGAACCTCCATTATGTCTCAGGGTCATCGAAAATTTGGACCATCGGATGGAGGTGTGCCGCGGTGGTCGCGGCGCCCATTTGGCCAATATTTTGTTCCATACATAATTGAGTAATACCAATATATCATAATAAAATAAAATTACAATAATTTCCTAAATAGTTTGTGTTTTATTCAAAATCAACATCGGCCCTTGAAATTTAACCACCCGATACTTTTAAATGTTGAACTATAAAGCAACCGAGTTTGGTCCAAATATTTTACCAATTTTACCAATTTGGTCCAAATTTTGAATTAGCTGCACCCTCGTAGATATATGAGATATGTTTCTACATTTAACACAACTTGATGGTGGGTATATAAGATTCGGCACAGCCGAATAATAACACTCTTACTTGTTTAACATTAAAGTCCGTTTCGTTAATATTAAAAATATGAATGAAACGGACTTTATATAAACCTGCTTCACTCTATAAAAACACCCGATATATAATAATATTTACTTTCAAATTCAAAAGTTAAAGTTAGATATTTATTTTGCTAACCTTATTTAACTATTGATTTTCTGCTGTTCCTGATAGCATATTGCTCTTAAATCATATCATCAATTTATGTATTTATGCTAAACATAAATTCCTTATTTCCAAAATAATTTAATGCTAATATTAATGTCAATAAAATATATTTACATATTTTTATCTACTGAAAATTGCCTCCTTGAAACACGAACACACACACACACTAACACAAACAATTGCATAAACGGAAAAGGAAATTCAGCCTTAAGCGAACATTTATCATTGATAATTTTGAAATTTTTAAAAATCGTGTTGAATAATTTTCAGAAAATAATTGGAGAAACTAATAATGGGTGTTTTTTTTAGAGGTATAGAACTTCGAATTGAAATAAAACACAAGAAAATCGTTTTAATGTCCATCAATTTGGCTTTATTGGAAGGATAATTTTATGCCATTAATGTTTAAATATGATTTCGGGCATGTGGCCGCCGCGGCTGGCTCGAATAAAGCCAATTCTACAGGTCCAATTTTCAACTATTTTTTCGAGCATATGGGGCCGTATGTTGGCAATAACGCCACGAATGTTGGCTTCCAAGTCCCCTAACGTTTCTGGTTTGTTGGCGTAGACGAGCGACTTCACATATCCCCAAAGAAAATAATCCAGTGGTGTCAAATCGCACAATCTTGGTGGCCAATTGACAGGTTCATTCCGCGAAATTATGCGCTCATCGAATGTTTCCTTCAATAAATCAATTGTGACGTGCGCTGTGTGGCATGTAGCGCCGTCTTGTTGGAACCACAACTCATCCACATTCATGCCATTCAATTGGGGAACAAAATAGTCGGTTATCATGGCTCTATACCGGTCTCCATTTATGGTAACTGACTCTCCAGCATTATTTCGGAAGAAGTATGGCCCAATGACTCCACCAGCCCATAGAGCACACCAAACAGTCAGTTTTTGTGGATGTAATGGCGTCTCAAGGGTCTCATGTGGATTCTCTTCACTCCAAATGCGGCAATTTTGCTTGTTGACGTAGCCATTCAACCAAAAATTAGCCTCATCACTGAACAAAATTTTGCGATGAAAATCAGCATCGAGATCAATCTCATTTTCGGCCCATACACCAAAATCACGACGCATTGCATGGTCTCGCGGCTTTAATTCTTGCACAAGCTGGATCTTGTAAGGTCGCAAGCCAAGATCTTTGCGCAAAATCTTCCATAAAGTTGATGGACAAAGCTCCAATTGCTGTGCACGGTGGCGAATCGATTCATTCGGGTCCTCTTCAACACTTTGCTCTACAGCGGCAATTGTTTCTTCGGTGCGCACTGTTCGACGTCGCTGCGGATGCGTATTATCACATAGAGTAAACGTAGTGCGAAAACGATCCATGGTTAACCGAATTAATTGCTCTGATGGACGATTATGTCGACCATAAAATGGACGGAGCTTGCGGTAAACTTCGCGAACTGAACCATTATTTTCGAAATAAATTTGCACGATTTGCAAGCGTTGTTCTTTTGTCAACCTGTTCATGATGAAATGGCAAACCAAACTAAATATTAATCACTTGACAGCTGACAAAATGGCCGCCAGTTAAAAAAGTGATGCCAACTTAAAGTTTTATACCTCAATAAAAAACACCCGATATATAGGGCACTTGTCTCAGGCAGACTATGAATGGAGCTATAAGTAGAAATTATGATTAAATGCTAAAGCTTAAGATATGACTAAAGCTATGATAAAATAAATATGAACTATGACTAGAGACTAGGACTATTTATCATGACTAGATACTCGTACTGTGATTAAATATGTAACTTAAGATATTACTAGAGACTAGGACTAAAGTGGGGTCTGTGATATGAATTGTGACTAGAAATACTTATGACTTATGCTAAAACTAGTGTAATGACTAGATAGTTTTTCTACTGACAATGACTTGGGACTATTACTAAAGAATGTGACTAAGACAGAGCAAGGCCCATTAGAGCCAGGAACATAGAGCAAGGCCAATTAACTAGAGAAATTCGATCAAGTTTTTGTTGTTGTGCATGTGTGAGTGCTAACACAGCACAGTGGCTTGAAACTAAAAAAAAGTGGCAATAAAGCTGTATCTTCTAAACTATAAGTCTGATTATATCAGTATGTATGAGAGAATTGTTGAGAAGGATCCAAGCTTTTAAAATTTTGGATTTATGGTTACCCTGTGTTTATACAGGGTCAATGATTGGGCGTCAAAGTAGACCACCTCAGAAGTAAAAAAGCTTTTGAACCATGTAGCTCTTTCAATTATCCTCCAATATGGTTGATTTTTTACATTTTGGAATTAGCTTGAAGAAACAAAGAAAAAACATGCTTGCCTTACCGTAATAACTATTATGGGGTTTAAGTTATTTCATTTCAAAAATAAAAAAAATCATTTTTCTCTTCGGCTTTTTGAGTGCAATCGATATTAAACCTATAATTTTTTAAAAAATACTGGCATATAGCCAACAATTCAGGAAATAAAACAATGAAAACCGTTTTATATATGTATATCTTGAACCGTTTAATGTTTAGAAATCTCCAAAGTCAAATATTTTTCGCTGATCGAAATAAGTGGATTTTTCTCAAAAAAATGATTCCAATTTTTTACTTTTTACAACGAAGTTTTTTATCGAAAGTTAATGTTTTATTATATATTCATAGAGAATGGTGTTCAAGGATGATTTTAAACAAAAATTTAAGACTGTGCAACATTCCCTTTACATTACAACATTGAACGAAATTTGTCTAATTTTTAAGAACATTTTTGTGTTTTCGAACGTATTACAAAAAAGTCAAGCCGAGTTTTCAACTTTCTGCAATGCACTTATATAGTCCCATATATTCTCTCTAGATTTCAAAAACAAAAAATTGCTCGAATTTGCAAACGAATTCACAAAATTGAATTTTATAAAAAATGGCAAATTTCTATATACCAAAATTTTAATTGCAAAAAAAGGTCAATTGGGTTTCGTTTATTGAAAATTTTTAAATTGTTTTACATAAACAATAAAAAGAGCCTTATAAGTGCAAAAAATATTTATATACCACTTAGAGTTTTTCAGAAATTTCAAGTCAAATTTTGTAAAAAATACAATTTTTAGTTTTTTTCGTAGATTTTTCGCATAAGTGTTTAAGGTCATTTTCAAACCACAAAAAAAAAATTTTTGTGTTTTCGAACGTATTACAAAAAAGTCAAGCCGACTTTTCAACTTTTTACAATGCTCTTATATAGTCCCATATATTCTCTTTAGATTTCAAAAATAAAAGGTAGCGCAAATGTGCAAACGAATCCAGAAAATCGAATTTTATAAAAAATGGCAAATTTCTATACACCAAAATTTTAATTGCAAAAAAAAGTCAAATGGGTTTCGTTTATTGAAAATTTTTAAATTGTTTTACATAAACAATAAAATGAGCCTTATAACTGCAAAAATGTATTTATGTACCTCTTAGAGTTTTTCAGAAATTGAAAGTCAAATTTTGTAAAAAATACAATTTTTAGTTTTTTTCGTAGATTTTTCGCACAATTTTTTAAGGTCATTTTCAGACCACAAAAAAAGTGTAGTGACTTGTGACTTGAAATTTGACTTTAAATTTCTCTTAAAATTTTGCAAAATAGAGCAGAGTGAACCTGCTTCGCTAAGCGTTTTTACTCAGCAAAGTAATGTCATGCTGCTTTGTAGCTAACTTTCATGAATGTGATTGATCTGTTTGCTTTTACAAATTCATTTTGACGATTGTATAAAATAATCGTGTTGTGTTACAAAAATTATGAAAAGTAGCCGGCTCCTGGTAGTAAGGAGTGCCTACGCCAGGGTATGACTGATTACGAAAAGTAACCGGCTCCTGGTAGTAAAGAGTGCCTACGCCTGCATATGATATGATATAATGGGCTCTGATCTAGAGTTATGACTACAATTTTGACTAGAACTATGATTGGAACTAGAGCTATGACTAGAAACCATGACTATACTTATGTAAAATATTTAAATTTCATAATTTCCTTTTGTTAATGTTAATAAATCTTCTTTCTCATGAAATATTTGTAGTATTTGCCTTCAAGTGTTTTTGAAATATATTTTATTTATGTTAGAATTTCGTTATCAAAAATAACTTCTTCAACATCAAAAATTATTGTTTACTTACAAAGGATTGCGTGTTTCAAATGTTTATCATTCCTTTTATACCTTCCCATTTCAGTTATCCTTTAACTAATTTATTTAATGGTTGGTTGCAAAGTAAAATTCTTAATATTTTCAACAATTTTTGAATTTTTTTTTTTAATAAAATAATGTCAGATAATTTAAGGGAAAGGTTTTAAAGAGGAAAGGAATTTTTCTTTCAAAGTGAACTTAAAAAGAAAATAAAATATTTATGTTACTCGTGTTAAGGATTCCTTCTAAATTTGTTTAAGAGTTAAAGAATGTTAGGGAAAATCTTAAATTTTTTAAAATTTCTTAAATTATTTCTTTATTTCTTCAAAGTTTGTCTATGAAGTTTGTTTAAAATATGATCTTAATTTTTTTTTCTTGACCACCTAAAACCGAGAATGCAATTAAAATCTAAATTCTATTTGAAAAACTAAACAATAGATAGAAAGAAATGTTTTTTAGCTAAATATTTTCACAAGTTGATTTCTTTCTTATCGTCATCATCATCTTCTGCATTTAAGATTTCTAAGAAAGTTTAGTAAATACTTAGATTTGGCCAAATACTTTTACTGCACAGTGGGATGGAAATATGAATCTATAACAGAGTATTCTTATTTTCACTGAAGCAGGTAGAGCTAAGTGTTCTTCCTAATAGTTAATACCGAAGTTAGTTGTTCCGATTATTATTTTATCAAAGAAAGCGATCGAGAGCCAACGTTGTAATCGAAGCACTTATCAGTCAATCGTACTTAGTCAACCGAGAGCTGAAGCGTTTATCTCATTGGGTTCTAGCTAGCCAAACGGATCATTATATCATAACTAGCTTTATAACCCGCTACTTCGTTAGCGGCACCATTTGAATTGACAAAGTTACAAAATTTACCAAAATAACTTTTTCACTTATTTATCAATTCCGATATAAATTAAATTAAATACTTATTGGTTCTTAAGATACATATAGGACAAAATAAGTACCTACCCTCTACATTTTCAAAAAAGTACTACACACGCCTCCCTTATTTTTGTAGCTGACCCAATTTTGATTGCTAACCCAATTTAAATCTTGTTCTTGTCGCTTTTGATTTTGAATATTTTACAAAAGTTTCCTTTTTTTACCCGTTGGTTACCCCTGATCAGCCAAATTAAAAAAAAAAAAATCCGGATACATGTCCTAATATTTTTATTGCTGATCTTAACTCCATTTTTGTTAATTGAAAAAAATACCAAACACCTGTCACATATTTCTTCAATGTCAATAGAACAGTCCATAAATCATTGATTTATTTATTATTTTATTGATTTAAACAACATGCACAGTTTAAAAGGAAAAAACCTATCTTTAAATTTTTGACCCGTTTTTGTTATTTTCGATTGCGGTATAAATTTTGTTTCTATAATAATTGATTCAAAAATTATATATGGGTCAAAAAAGTACCAAAATTTAGTTTTTATCCTTTTTATTCCCTATTTTTAGCTCATTTACGAAAAGTACCTACTAAAAACATGACTTTTTATTTTTCTATTCGATCTAAATCCAATTTAAATTTTTTTTTCTGTCGATATTAGTATCAGAGATATAACTTTACTAATGTTTTTATTTTCTACCCTATTTTAACCCCAAAACTGTTTAATTTGCAAAAAGTACTGAAAAGTCCCTTAATTTTTAGGGCTGATCTTAGACCATTTTAGTGTTTGTTTCCATCCATTAGGTTTAGAAGATATAATGTCATCGATTTTTCCCTTTTTTACCCCTTTGATTGACACATCTCTAATTTATACTTTTGACTTCATTAGCTTAAATGAATATTTTCCCGTTTTCACCTTTTGGAACCCCATTTATCGTAAAAGTACCAAGCACATGTTTAATATTTTGTTAATACTTATTGATTGTGGCATAAAGTGAGTCTTTATGTTTATAAGTTCAAAAGATACGCATGGATACGCAAGTACAAAAATATAGTTTTTACCCTTTTTGCCCTTATTAGTGCCATTTCCAAAAAAAGTACAGAACACATGTCCCTTTCATTTTCTAGCCGATTATATGATTTATTCATTTTCTAGCCTGTTTTAACCATAAGCGGCCAAATTAAAAAAAATACCGAACCCGTGTCCTTTAATTTTTAATGCTGATCATAGACCAATTTAATCTTTGTTTCTATCACTTTTGATTTATGAGATATTACGTTACCTATTTTCCCCCTTTTTACTCCAAACATTAAAAAAAGGAATCAATCGCGTGTCTTATACTTCTGCAATGTGAATAGACCTGTCTGTAAATTATACTTCTGGCTTTATTTGTTTAAATGATATTCATAGTTTTTACTCTTTTGTGCCTCATTTATCGTAAAAGCGCCAAGCACCTTCTTAATTTTTGTTAGTCCTTATCAATTGTGATGTAAATAGAGTATTTATGTTTATTAGTTCAAGAGATACTTATAGGGTTAATAAAGTACCAAAATATAGTTTTTTCCCTTTTTCTCCCTTATTAGTTCCATTTCCAAAAAAGTACCAAACTCGTGTCCCCTTTTTTTGCAAGATGATCCAAATCCAATTTCAACTTTGTTTCTAACGATGTAAATTTCGGAGATATGATGTTACTAATTTATCCATTTTCTTTTTCAATTTTTTTCAATTTACTTTTTCAATATGAATCCACCCGTCTGTAAATTATAGTTCTGGCTTCATTAGTTAAAAACCTACCCTTGAATATTTTTTTATCTTTTTTACCTCAATTATCGTAAAAGTACCAAATACGTGTCTAATAATTCTTTGTTACTTATCAATTGTGACGTTTACTGTTTCTCTATGTTTGTTATTTCAAAAGATACGTATGGGTTCAAAAAAGTACCAAAATATAGTTTTTGCCCTTTTTTACCCTTATTAGTACCATATTCAAAAAAGTACCAAATACGTTTCTCGTTTTTTTTCAGCCCATCCGAAGCAAATTTCAACTCTATTCCTATCGTTTTGAATTTCGGAGATATGACGTTACTAATATTTCCCATTTTTTCCCTGTTTTAACCCCAAAACGGCCGAATTAAAGAAAAAAGTACCGAATACATGTCCCTTAATTTAAAGTGCCGATTTTAGACCGATTTAGTTGTTGTTTCTATCACTTTTGGCTAAGAAGATATATTTTTACCGATTTTTACCCCCAAAATTAAAAAAAGTACCAGACACTTATTTTACTTTTTTCAGTGTCAATTTACCAGCCAATAAATTATGCTTCTGGCTTCATTAGCCGAAAAGATATTCTTAGCTAAAAAGCAAAAAACCTACTCTTGAATATTTTCCCTTTTTTTTACCCTTTCGTCCCACATTAATCGCAAAAGTACCAAATACGTGTTTAATAGTTTTTTAATGCCTATCAGTTGCGATATAAATTATGTTTCTATGTTTATTAGTTCAAAAAATATATATGTGTTAAAAAAGTACCAAAATATAGTTTTTACCCTTTTTTATTCTTATTAGTACCATTTTTGAAATAGTACCAAATACGTGGCCATTTATTTTTTTATCCGATTCAAATCCAATTTAAACTTCTTTTGCATCGGTGTTAGTTTCGGAGATATGATGTTACTAATTTCTCCCTTTTCTACCCTGTTTTACCCTTTAAAAGGCCGAATTTCAAAAAAGTACCGAATACTTGTCCCTTAATTTTTAGTGCTGATCTCAGACTAATTTAGTTTTGGTTTCTATCACTTTTGATTTAGAAGATATATTTTTACCCCCAAAATTAAAAAAAGTACCAAAAATGTATTTTATTTTTTCTTTGTCAATCGACCAGTCAATAAATTATACTTCTGGCTTCATTAGCCTAAAAGATATTCATAGCTAAAAACAAAAAACCTACCCTTAAATATTTTCCCTTTTTTACCCTTTTGTATCCCATTAATTGCAAAAGTACCAAATACGTATTTAATTATTTTTTAATATCTATCTGTTGCGATATAAATTATGTTTCTGTATTTATTAGTTCAAAAGATACATATTAGTTGAAAAAAGTACCAAAATATAGTTTTTACCCTTTTTTATCCTTATTAATGCCATTTCCAAAAAAGTACCAAGCACGTGCCTCCTTATTTTCCTAGCCGATTCAAATCCAATTTCAACTTTGTTTGCATCGATGTTGGTTTCGGAGATATGATGTTACTAATTTCTCCCTTTTCTACCCTGTTTTACCTTCTAAGAGGTTGAACTTCAAAACAGTACCGAACATGTGTTCCTTAATTTTAAGTGCCAATCTCAGACCAATTTAGTTTTTGTTTCTATCACTTTGGGTTTAGAAGATATACTTTACCGATTTTTACCCCCAAAATTAAAAAAAAGTACCAAACACGTAGCTTATTTCTTTTCAATGTAAATCTACCAGTCAATAAATTATACTTCTAACTTCATTAGCCTAAAAGATATCCATGGCTAAAAAGCAAAAAACCTATCCTTGAATATATTCCCTTTTTTTACCCTTTTGTACCCCATTAATCGCAAAAGTACCAAATACGTATTTAGTTCTTTTTTAATATCTGTCGGTTGCGATATAAAATATGTTTCTATGTTTATTAGTTCAAAAGATACATATGGGTTAAAAAAAGTACTAAAATATAGTTTTTACCCTTTTTTATCCTTATTAGTGCCATTTTCAAAAAAGTACCAAACACGTGTCCCCTTATTTTTGTAGGCGATTCAAATCCAATTTCAACTTTGTTTCTGTCTATGTTGGTTTCGGAGATATGATGTTACTAATTTCTCCCTTTTCTACCCTGTTTTGCCCGCTAGGCGGCCGATTTTCAAAAAAGTACCGAACACGTGTCCCTTAATTTTTAGTGCTAATCTCAAGCCAATTTAATTTTCGCTTCTATCGCTGTTGGTTAAGGAGATATAATGTTACCGATTTTTCCCTTTTTTACCCTTTTAATTGAAAAAAGTACCAAACACATATTTAATATTTTGTACTGGGCAATCGACCTCCCTATAAATTTTATTGGTAGCTTTATTGGTTCAAGTCAAATACAAAGAAAAAGAAAAATGGACCTACCCTAAATTTTTTTCCCCGCTTTTCCCCCTTTTTGAACCCTGAATCAAAATAGTACCAAACACGTGTCTAATATTTTTTTCTTGTTTACCGGCTCCGTTTTGAATTTTGTTACTCTGTTGATTGGTTTAAAAGATACACATGGGTTTAAAAAAGTACCAACATTTCATTTTTACCCTTTTTACCCCCTATTTGTCCCATCTGCTAAAAAGTACCAAACACGTGTCTACTTATTTTTGCAGCTGATCCCAACGCAATTTCAATTTTGGGCCTATGACGTTTACTTCCGGAGATACAGCATTACTAATTTTTCCCTTTTTTACCCCTTTTTACCCCCTTAGAGGCCGAATTTCCAAAAATCCCGTCTTAGTGGATCTATACTTTGAAAAAGGTACCAGCTGTCAAAATTTCAGCTCTCTAGCTTTAGCCGTTTGGGCTGTGCGATGATGAGTCAGTCAGTCAGTCAGTCAGTCAGTCAGTCAGTCACGTTAGAGTTTTATATATATAGATAATATTATGATATTATCTTGTTGTTGACCGGGACCTTGTAATTACCGCATGAAAAGTCTGAAGTATTTTTTTTTGCAAAATTTGACTTAAAATTTCTGAAAAACTGTACAAGGTACATAAATAATTTCTTGCAGTTATAAAGTTTATTTTATTGTTTATGTAAAACAATTTCAAACATTTAAAAAAAGGAAAGCTAATTGAGCTATTAAAATTTTGGTATATAGAAATTTGTCATTTTTTATAAAATTCGATTTTCTGGATTCGTTTGCAAATGTACGCTACCTTTTATTTTTGAAATCTGAAGACAATATATGGCACTATATAACTTAATTTCAGAAAGTTACAAAATCGTCTTGACTTTTTTGTTATATGTTCGAAAACACAAAAAATTCCTTAAAAATTAGACTAATTTTGTTCAATGCTATACGTAAAGGGTATGATGCAATGACTTCGATTTTGGTCCAAAATCTTCTTAGAACCCCATTCTCTACGAATATATGATAAAACATTGACTTTCGATAAAAACTTCTTCGTAAAACTGAAAAAATTCAACCATTTTATTTGAGAAAAAATTCACTTTTTTCAATCAGCGAAAATATTTGATGTTGGAAATTTCTCAACAATTAACGGTTTAAGATATTTAAAAACGGTTTCCACTATTTTGTTTTTTAAACTGTTGGCAATATGTTAATATTTTTAAAAAAATTATGGGTTTAATATTGAATGCACAATGGGTCAAAAACTAAAGAAAGTCGAAGAGAAAATTATATTTTTTTATTTTTGAAGTGAAATAACTTGAAGCCCAAACAGTTATTATAGTAAAGTAAGCATGTGTTTTCTTCGATACTTTAAGCTCATTCCTAAATGTAAAAAATCAACTATTTTGGACAATAATTGCAAGAGCTACACGGTCCAAAAGCTTTTTTACTTCTGAGGTGGTCTACTTTGATGCCCAATGATTAACCCTGTTTAAACACAGGTGACCACAAATCCTAAATTTATAAAGCTTAGGTCCTCCTTGACAATTCTTTTTTACATACTGATTTAATCAGACTTACAGTTTAGAAGATACACACTTATTACCACATTTTTTTTGTTTCGAACCACTGTGAGCTTGTACTTTTTTCATATATCGAAGTACTGGTATTTCTCATATATAGAAGTGATAAATTTTGCATACTCGTTCAGTTCAGTTTTATATAGATAAGAAAAATTCATAAAATTTTCGAAATCCGTCGACTTCTTGGGGTACCTGCCTTGGACCCATTTTTTTCACCTTTTTTTCCTTTCAATGTACAAGTCGCAATTCTTAACAGAATTTGATTAAATTCGATACACGTCTATTGATTAATTCAGAAAAGACCTCTACTAATTTTTACTGAAATTAGTCGACTCCTTGGAATAGCTGTCTTGAACAAGTATTTTTCACCAATTTTTCTTCTTAATGTACAATCCGCAACTTTCAACAGAATTAAAAAAAAAATCGGCACACGTCTATTAATTGATCCAAGAAAGGGTTATACTTATTTTGGTTGAGATGCCTTGACTCTTTGAGGTGCCTGCCTTGGACCCACATTTTTTCACTTATTTCCTTTTTAATATAAAAGCCGGAATTCCCAACAAAATTTGATAAAATTCGGCAAACGTCTATTAGTTTATCTAGCAAAGAGCTTAACTAATTTTAATTGAAATTTCGCCGACTCGTAGGGGTACCTGCCTTTGAATTACACTTAAATGCTATTTTCTTAAAAGCTTAAGCCTTAACGACTGCAACACTTTTTGCTTAAATTGTGCTTAACAATTTACGTGACTTTTTTTTTAGAAAATTTTGAACTTTGTTTTACGATCGGTAAATTTCGTTAAATTTTTTTTGCTCGATCAAAAGAAGAGACTTTAGCCTTTCCCGTGGTTATGGTGGGAGTACCTAGCCAAAACGAGTTAACTTATTTTTTGTGCAAAGAAAAACGAAAACACTGAATTTTGTAGAGATTTTTTGATTTCCTGATATCTCCTAAACTATATACGAGATTAAGTAATTTTCTTCTGCAGACTAAAATCAAGGTTCTTTATCTTAATTAAATCGTCATCATGATTAAAGCTGTTAAACTATATTCGAAGCATAATCTACTGATTTTGATAAAAAATTTCATTACTTTTCGTTTTAGTATGGAGCTGTCCAGCTCTAGAGCAGAATGTTCGAACTTTTACAAAAGAGCTTATAAGCTTTCACACCGACACACTATGTATGATTCAGTCGCAACTATGTTTGTCCCGCTCACACTTACGTAAAACTGCCTTTGCAAAGTTTTTGGACTTTTCAAAGCCATTGCAGACAGATTAGGATTTTTGTTCGGTAATATAAGTTTTTCTTGAAAACAATTATTGATCCTCAATATCTAGGCTTTTCTCTAAAGAACTGCATCATTCGATTTTTCAAAAGCGGTGGTCAAAAATGGCTTTTGCGGCAGAAATAACACAGTGAATCGTGTCGATATTCCAAAAGAACTCGGTAAATTTATCATTGTGTAGTGCGGATCATAAGATCAAAACTTGTTATATACAAACTAAGAGGTTCTTATTTCTTTATGTTAAATAAAAAAGTCGGGGTCTGTTAGACTACACATCAGTCGCAGAGGGTTAAAACCAAGCTTATGTTTAGAGAAAATAATTTCCAGATCCCACACGAACGATTCATTGTGGGATCAAAGTAGCACATCTTTAATATGAAAAGTCTTACGCACATTTTACATATCACCTCCCATTTTCATTCCGCCCCCTAGTGCTCTGGCAGCTAGAACTTTTCCATTAAACTTTCTCATCTAAACTCTGAAATAGAAAATATAATAGAAAGTTTTCCGTAAATGCAAATAAATTATCATGAGTCTTAACAATCGTTTCTTATTTGTTCATCTAAAGCAATTTGCTTTACTTAAATATCTCAACGAAAAAAGTTGTTACTACAATATTTGAAAGCTAATAGTTTTCTTTTTAAAGAAATTAAACTAAAGATAAATTTCCTTTTGAAATTACTAACTAAATACTAGAGCAGTTAAACGCATTAAAAAGTTACATTTGGAGCATTTACAATAGAAATATATAAGTTGTAGAACAATAGTAATAGAGAAAGTTAAGTTTTATCTAATTTAAATACATATTTAGAAGAAAAGTTCAAAAAAGCTTTTGATAAAAGTAAAAACAAAACTTTAATCTTTTGTTTAATTAAATCAACACTTCTGCTTAAGTCGCAAGTTTAAAGTGATTTTAAAGCTTTATTAGAGCTTTTACTATAAGTAAAATCGTTCATCAGTTTAAGAAATATGTGTATTAAAAGTAGCAGGAAAGCTTCAATTGTAGGTATAAGCTTATTTAAATTTTATCAAAGCATTGTTCAAGTTTTACAAGTTATATAGTTATATGTACCAAATTTTATCTGTAGTCAAATTTAAATCTGTAGTCATGGATCAAAATATATTTGAGCTTTCCTCGTTTAGTATTAGATATTTCACTATTGAAAGTCATACTAAAGCTTCAATCATAAACCATTCGAGCTTTTCTAGTTTCCTATTAGTTATATGTCTAATGAACGTCAAGCTTTAATCATTAGCTTAAGCTAAATACTATCTTTAGTTGGCCCATTATTTATTGCAATAAAAAAGCTTTTTTGAGCTTTATCAAAAATTTTGTAAAAATCATAGTTGGTTGTAGTTTAAGTTCAAAAGCTTTAATCATTATCTTGAGCAAAATACTATCTTTAGTTAGTCCATTATTTATTGCAATAAAAAAGCTTTTTTGAACTTTATCAAAAATTTTGTAAAAATCATAATTGATTGTAGTTTATATTCAAAATCTTATAAAAAAATTAAATAGAAGTTAAATTTATGTCTTAAATAATATTAAATTATCTTGGTCTTTAAAACATGCCCTGTTCAAGCTTCCCATAAAAAATTATATATTAAAGCTTTGTTGAAGCTTTTGCAATAAGTAAAACCAGTTTTTAGTTAAATGTCGATTGAAAATAGTACTAAGGCTTAAACTGTAGTTAATAGGTCATTCAAAGTCATGTATGCAAAAGTTCTAATTGTGGGTCAAATTTTATCTGTAGTCGTGGATCAAAGTATAATTCGAGTTTTGTATTAGTTATTTCTCTATTGAAAGTCATACCAAAGCTTCAACTATTAACCATTCGAGCTTTTATAGTGTCGTATCAGTTACTTCTCTATTAAAAGTCATACAAAAGCTTCATTCAAAGCAATCATTTGTTAAGCAGAGAAAAATTTTATGGATAGTCATTTGTTTGTAATGTGATAAAAAAGCTTTTTTTGAGCTTTATTAAAAATTTTGTAAAAATCATAGTTTATTGTCGTTGCAGTTTAAAATCTTATACAAAATTAAATAGGAGTTAAATTTAAGTCTTGAATAATATAAAATTAACCCACTCTTTTAAATATGAAATACATTATTATTTAACTGCACTTAAATATCCTTTAGTCCTGCTCAGCTTTCCCTTTAAATTTGCTTTCCAATACCATCATAAATAACAAAAATTAGCTCATTTATCTTATTCTTTTAACATTTTTACGATTACCAGTAGATGAAATATTTAAAAAAAATCCTAATCGGCCACATATGTATAAAATATAATTTATTTTTTTCAATTTTAATGGCTTTTTTTTCTTTGAACTCCATTTCTTATGTCTCCATTAAAAATAAGGAAAATTTAAATATTATTTTGTTGTAGCAAAAACAAAAATGCAAAAGGATTTAAAATAACGAGGAAATATTTAACCCTCTAAGGTTTTTTTTTGGAAAATACTAAATTTTGTTAGTTACGTATAAATTGAGCTTTCAAAACTGAAATGCGAATGCTTATGAAGTCGGTCTAGCCCTACTTTAGATGCCGATATCGAGATTTTTGTATATATCGGGTGGTTAAATTTCAAGGGCCGATGTTGATTTTGAATAAAACACAAACTATTTAGGAAACTATTGTAATTTTATTTTATTATGATATAATGGTATTACTCAATTATGTATGGAACAAAATATCGGCCAAATGGGCGCCGAGACCACGGTGGCACACCTCCATCCGATGGTCCAAATTTTCGATGACCCTGAGGCATAATGGAGGTTCTATGCCGTTAATGTGCCCAATTATCTCATCTTTTAGCTCTTGAATTGTTGCTGGCTTATCGACGTACACCTTTTCTTTCAAATAACCCCAAAGAAAAAAGTCCAACGGGGTCAAATCACATGATCTTGGCGGCCAATTGACATCACCATTATGTGAGATAACACGGCCATTGAATTTGTTGCGCAAAAGAGCCATTGTTTCGTTAGCTGTGTGGCAAGTGGCACCGTTCTGCTGAAACCACATATCGTCCACATCCATATCTTCCAATTCGGGTCATAAAAAGTTCGTTATCATCTCACGATGGCGAAACACCATTCACAGTAACTGCCTGACCGGCCTAATTTTGGAAAAAATACGGCCCGATGATGCCGCCAGTCCATAAACCGCACCAAACAGTCACTCTTTGTGGGTGCATTGGTTTTTCGACAATCACTCTTGGATTCTCATTCGCCCAAATGCGGCAATTCTGTTAATTGAGGAATCCACTGAGGTGAAAACGTGCCTCATCACTGAAGTTGATTTCTTCGAAAATTGATCATCCACTGTTGCCATTTCTTGCCACCATTCTGCCCATTCACGACGTTTGGAATGATCAAGAGTCTTTAGTTCTTGAGCCAATTGCACCTTGTAAGCGTGTAAATACAAGTCTTTATGCATAATGTTCATCAACGACGAGCGTGAGAGGTGCAATTGTTGGGCACGACGACGAGTAGAGGTGGACGGCTCTTCATCCACACTATCGCAAACAGCAGCAATATTTTCTGCAGTACGAGCTGTACGAGCATGCACTGGTGTTCTCACATCTTCTACATACCCGGTTTGCTTGAATTTTTCCATGATTTCTGCGATTGTACGCACATTTGGACGATCAAATTGACCAAAAAAATCACGAAGTGCATGATATGCATTTTTATTTGAACGCCCATTTTCATAATAAGTCTGGATAACTTTAACACGTTGTTGGATTGTGTATCTCTCCATGGTTCAAATTGAGTAAGTCTGAAATAGAGAAATGTCAAATAAAATTTGGAAAAAAGCTTGGCGTTTGGGTGTGGCTCACCTTCAACATCGGCCCTTACAATTTAACCACCCTTTATAAGAAATTTTCTACTGTTATTGAAAAATTTTTATGTTTGAGTCAGTATTTCAAATGAGCTGATGTCGGAATTTAGTATGGGTTCTCTAAATATCAGTAAAGACTTATAACAATTCTGCCAACCCAACCGGATTACAGGGAGGACATCGTTAAATTGGCTTCAGACGTAATTCCATTCTATAATTGTGTTAGAACAACATAGACAACATAGAAATTCTTTTATATAACCCAACTACTTACAATTAAATTTCTTATCATGGTATTCTTTAAAGGGTTAAGGTAGTGTGAAAATAAATTTGAATACATTACAAAACAAGTAAGAAGAGCAATAGTCGGTCAAGCCCGACTATATAATACCCTTCACTACTAAGGTCAAATATGCACCAACAATTAAACAGTTTTTCTTAAGTCTTAGAGTCATACATACATATACTATGTGCTTTTTTCAAAATTTCGAGATTTATATCATTTCCGGCTAAGGGCCTGATATGGGAGCTAGGGTCAATTGTGGACCGATTGTTACCAAATTTTATATTTACAAAATATCTATCTGTGCAAAGTTTAAGTAACCAAATGCATTTATTTTTAGAGTTATTAACGTTTTTGTGGTTTTATGTGTATATAAACGTCTTTTGAGAATGTGTCTTGTATGGGAGGTATGGTCAAATATGAGCTGATTTCTACAAAATTAGGAACACTGATTAAGGTTTTGATAAGCAATATTTGTGCTGAATATTATTAAAATACAACTAAGTTTGTGGCTGTAAAGGATCAAAAACTCTATTCCGGGAAGGCATCCCTATGGAAGGTACCCGAAATAATAATCCGATTTCGACCTAAATATGAACCTGTGCCAAATTTCATCAAATTATCTTTAAAGTTACGACCTGTAGAGTGATAACAAGCTTACATGGATAACCTGCCAGCCAGCCGGACCGACATCGTTAAAACAACTCAGGGAGTGATTCTAAGTCGATTGGTATTCTAAAAGGTAGGTCTCAGACCAATATTTCTATGCGTTACAAACATCAGCACAAACCCAATATACCCTTTCCACCTATTGTGGTGAAGGGTATAAAAATACAATGCAAAAACCATTTATTTTAAAACATGTGTCTGAGGTCTCATGTTCTCAAATAAATATACATAAGTTTGTCGTTATATTATGAGGACTTTGACGGTAATATTTTGTCTTTCGGATTGTGGTCGAATATTATAGTATTTAAGATGAGATTTGCTGTTGTGAAGCTTTTTTTTAAGTATAGAACAAGTATAAATATATTATAGTCGGTTAATGATATCCTATATTATTGAGGTCATATAAATATCAAATCGACAGATGATCTGATTTAAAAGATATTCTCAAATCTAAACTAATTGACACGAAATTTTGATTTTGTTTGTATAGAATGTTTCTTATCTATCTATAATATTAATACGCAAGCACCCATTTATTATCCCCTTTTACGCTTTAATTATACACTCATTTCTGGAAAATTTTATACCATTTGAAAGGTATTTTTCCGTAGATCACACGAATCTATATTTTATTTAAATCGGTTCAGTTTTAAAAAATCGGTTTGGTATTTAAAAATCTTACTAACACAATAAAGAAAACTCACATGCATATGAAATTCACTATTAAGAGTCAAACAAAAGAAATTGTATGCAAACATGTTTTTTTTTGTTTTTATTATTTTTGGTGAGTGGTGAGAATAAAAGAGTATATTTATGGGGAGACAGTGGTAGACAAAGACAAAAATAAAGAGTATTTTATTACAATTGTTTTGTAAAATAATAGCAACAAAAATTATTGGTATTGTTTTTATTATTTGTGGTGAGGGAGTGAAAGACAAAATGAATATTTTGGAAGATTTGACAAAAAAAGTGCTTAAAATGTAAACCTTTCAAATTTCAATTATTTGAAGTTAAATTTTTATGGAATTTTGTTTTTGGGTTGGTTTATTGGGATAAAATCTTCGAGTGTTTGAAGAATAAATATTGTGTTAAAAAATTAAATAATATTGCAGTTAAGGGCACGCATGAGATCATTAAGAGCTATTTTACAATGCCAATTTTTTTAAGAGTCACAGTAGTAAAGAGTTGGATAAGGACATTGTGACTTATACCCAAAAAGGATGTTACCGATTAAACACAGTCTTTTGAAGGAAAGTTTATAATAATTGCAGATTATTATCAAGAAAAGGAATTAAATGATCGGTCTGAATCAAATGTAAATTCAAAACTGATTAATGTTTAGAAAATGCTATAATATCAGGAAGGAATATTGAAAGGCAAATCTTGCATTGCGACTGGAATGGTTTAAAACTGTAAGCTTTTACAGATTCCAAGTACTTCGTGGTTCTCGCGGTTAATTATACAGTAAAATGATAATAAATTTGAAATATTAGGATCTTTGTTAAAAAGTTAAATAAGACCTTGATTTCTCTACCATTTTTGTCAGTCCGTTAGTAACGCTTACAAGTTTATCTGTTTATCACTTCACAAAGCATTTTGACATCGATAACGCAAGATGTTTTGATAAGAGCTACTAAGTCTAACAATTTTTCCTTCTCATTCACTTCTGAAGATGCACAAACGGTTTATTATGGAATATCTTGAATCAGTAAACTCTTCGAGAGCTACACAATTTTGAATTATAGTTTTGCCAATTTGGCCAATTCGACGCTCTGTTGTATGGAGTGACATAGAAATCAATGAGATCAATTTCTCCACATATCCGTTTAGCCCCAGCTATTTTAAAAACTTGCTACATCGACACTGTCATTTTTGACTTAAAGCTCTGATTGTATGAGTTTTCTTTTTATAGAGAAGTAGCACTCAGGCAAATACTGCCTATACAATTGCATATGGAGTATATACGAATTGGGTAACCTTATTTGGAAAGGGGATGGTAGAGAAGAGAAAGGTATATCTATTTTTAGAACAGTGAAGTTGCGCCATTTGTTGTTATTTAGACACATTTTTTTGTTTTACAGCCAATTTTATGTATTTTTCGTAGACGGCGCACGGTGGTTCAGAATAAAATTTCATTGGCCAAAACCTATATTTTTTGTTGACATAGATTTTTAAAATTTTTATACCATCAGAAAGAAAACATATCAAAACTAAGGTGGCCAAAAAATTTGGTCAAAATATCCGCTGTTGTGGGCGTGGCATGCTGCTAAAGACAAGGAATTTTGGTTAATTTAGAAATGAAAGAAAAATTGTAATTTTTGATCTCATATTAATTACGATTTCTTGAAAACTATTAATGCTAATGGGCTGCCGCGGCGTGTTATTGCTGTAGTCTTACTGCCGACGGAAGATGCTGTGGTAATTAATAATTTTAATTCTGTTATCATTGACTCCCAGTGGAGCATAGGGCCTTAAATTTAATATAAATTAATAATTACAGAAATTGTTGTTGCCGAGACCGGGGATCAAACTCAGGCTCAATGTAATATTACGTGCTAACCAACTAAGCCACAGCACGGGAAATTTGTATTCACAATGAACTAGATGACGGTCGATTGTGTCGACCGCAGGATACGCTAGTTTGGATGTTAACAGCGCATTGTTAACGCTGCACCAACCAACGCTTCAGCGCCAAAGTCCAACAAAATACACGGTTGGAGAGAACAAAGAAATATATTCACGAACATTGTTGTCACGACTATTATTTTTGTAAACATTGGGAATATTTTTGTAAATATTTGGAATATTTTTCAAAACAGAAATAAATTCTAATATTAAACAATTTTAGATGTTTTCGTTATAAACATTTTTTTTATAGAAAAATGTTTAATAAAAAATATTTTTCTTTGGAAAATTCTTCGATAATAATATTTTATAGAAAATTTTTCAATAAAAATATTTTTAAAAAGTTTTACTGTAGTGTATTGCACTAAGAATCCCAATTAATTACAATTATTTATTATTGTAATAAATAGTTTTTTGATAAAACCAAAAAATGTTGGTGGGGAAACCTTTCCTCGACGCGTTTCGATGGTTGGTTAGACCATCTCATCAGGAGGATTATCCCTAATTCTAGACAGAGCGAAAACCTCACATTATGTTTAATTTTTATATATATATTTATATTAGAAAATTTTCAAATCTTCTATAGAAAAATTTTTTATAAAAAAATTTTCTATAGAAAAATTTTTGATAAAAAAAATTTTCTATAAAAAAATTTTGGATAAAAAAAAAATTTCTATAGAGAAATTTTTGATAAAAGAATTTGCTATGGAAAAATTTTTGTTAAGAAAATACAGAAACATTTTTGATAAAAAAATTTTATATAGAAAAAGTTTTGATTAAAACATTTTCTATAGAAAAATTTTTTATAAAAAAAATTTTCTATAGAGAAATTTTAGATAAAAAAAAATTTTCTATAAAAAACTTTTTGTAAAAAAAATATAGAAAAATTTTTGATCATATAATTTTTTTAATTTTCAAATTATTAATTTAAAAATTTGAATGTAATATGCGGAGAAAAACTGAAGAAATTAGTTTTGAACGCGGCTCAGTGGATTGCTGTCCCGCCACAGGACTTCATCAACACTTAGCGCCCTCGACCACAGTCGAGTTGTCAAATTGGAAAGATAATCATTAATTTAACTCATTGAATTTGATCGAACATCACCATGTTTAATTGATTGTGTATTTTCCTATTACTTTTTCTATAAAAAAAAAATTCTATAGAAAAATATTTGATAAAAAAATTTTCTATAGAAAAATTTTTGATAAGAAAATTTTCTAGAGAAAAATTTTTGACAAAAAAAATTTTCTATAGAAAAATTTTTGATAAAAAAATTTTCTATAGAAAAATTTTTGATAAAAAAATTTTCTATAAAAAAATTTTTGATAAAAAAATTTTCAATAGAAAAATTTTTGAAAAAAAAATTTTCTATAGAAAAATTGTTGATAAAAAAATTTTCTATAGAAAAATTTTTGTTAAAAAAATATGGAAACATTTTGATAAAAAAATTGTCTATAGAAAAATGTTTAATAAAAAAATTTTCTATAGAAAAATTTTTAATAAAAAAATTTTCTATAGACAATTTAACTCATTGAGTTTGATCGAACATCACCACGTTTAATTGATTGTGTATTCTCCTATTACTTTTTCTATAAAAAAAATTCTATAGAAAAATATTTGATAAGAAAATTTTCTATAGAAAAATTTTTGATAAGAAAATTTTCTATAGAAACATTTTTGGTAAAAAAAATTTTCTATAGAAAAATTTTTGATAAAAAAATTTTCTATAGAAAAATTTTTGATAAAAAAATTTTCTATTTAAAAAATTTTTGATAAAAAAATTTTTAATAGAAAAATTTTTGATAAAAAAATTTTCTATAGAAAAATTGTTGATAAAAAAATTTTCTATAGAAAAATTTTTGTTAAAAAAATATGGAAACATTTTGATAAAAAAATTGTCGAAACGCGTCGAGGAAAGGTTTCCCCACCAACATTTTTTGATTTTATCAAAAAACTATTTATTACAATAATAAATAATTGTAATAAATTCGGATTCTTAGTGCAATACACTACAGTAAAACTTTTTAATTAAATGTTTGATGTCCCAAATTTTGCTAAACCTTTTTAATAAATTTTTTTTTACCAAAAATTTTTCTATAGAAAATTTTCTTATCAAAAATTTTTCTATAGAAAATTTTCTATAACTTCAGTAAAAATTATTAGAAAAAACTCTTGGTTCAGATATAGATAGGTATCTATCTATCTATCTTAACAAATTAAGGAAGACGAAAACTGACAAATGTTTGTGTTTTGTTCAGTCAATAATCTGAGCTTTTACTTATGGTTTACAAACATAATTCGTAAAGATTGTATTTGTACATAAGTCTAAAAGTAGGAATACTCCTCCTGAAGAGATGGTCAGCCATCGAAACGCGTCGTTTCGGTATTGAAATGCGTTTAATGTTCTAAAACGAAAAGTGATGAAATTTTTCATCAAATTCAGCAGCTCATGCATCGAATAAGTTTCACAACTTTAATCTTGATGTCGACTTAATAAAGATACACAACCTTTGTTTTAGTCTGCAGAAGAAAATAACTTAATCTCGTATATAGTTTAGGAGATATCAGGAAATCAAAAAAGCTCTACAAAATAAATCATTTTAGTTCTTTTTTGGACAAAAACTAAATTGGCTTGATTTTGCTCGAAGCTCCCACCATAACCATGTGAAAGGTGAAAGTCTCTTTTTTAGCTTGAGCGAAAAAAATTCACCGAAATCTACCGATCGCAGAACAAAGTTTAACATTTTCTGAAAAAAGTCACATAAATTTTTACGCATAATTAAAGCAAAAAAGTGTTGCAGTCCTTTAGGCGTAACTTTTTCATCAAATTGAATTTAACTGGAAGTCCCATAAGAGTCGACGGATTTCAACAAAACTTTTACATTGAGAAGAAAATTAGTTAAGAAATGGGGGCCCAAGGCAGGCACCCCAAGAAGTCGACGGATTTTGAAATTTTTTCGAGTTTTTCTTATTTATATAAAACTGAACAAGTATGCAAAATGTCATCGTTGTAGGGTCACTCCTTCTATTTTTTGCACTCTTATATATTTGGTGTCCTGAAAAGAAACACAAGACAAAACTTTTGATTTGTAACCAATAATTCAAATGTACAAGTATTTATTTTTTTGCATCTCTTTTACTCTAAAATAATCAATGAAATCTAACAATATTTACTTCCATTCCATTTTCAGCATATATGTATCTGCTCGGTTCAGCATAACTCATTTAAAATTTAATTATCACAGCACCTCCTTTAACAAGGATTAAATTTTCAAAATAATTTTTAATTGTTTAAAAAGGATAATGTGAACTTCCAGCTATCTACTTTATTTGTGGAGTTGCATAACTACAAATAATTATAATGATCAATGTCAGCGAATAAACAATAAATTAACGCTCGAACCGAAAATCCTCTTTCGAAAACAAATAAAGTTCTTTCAGTTACCAACTGAGCTCATGTCATCTGTTCATATGAATGTGTGAAACCACGAATATCCTTTTTGTCCGTATGGTAGAATTATTTTAAATTGAGTTTTTTTTTTTTGTTATATTTTGTCAAAAGTTGTGTTACTCTATCCTTTAATTTTCGTTATATTTGAATGTGGAAGACCAACATTTTAGCTGAATACATTTGGGTGTATTTAAAGCCAGCGAACCTTTTGGTAGAAAAAAGATTTTTTTTATAGAAAAAGTAAGTTTTTCTATAGAAAAAGTAAGTTTTTCTATAGAAAAAGTAAGTTTTTCTATAGAAAAAGTAAGTTTTTCTATAGAAAAAGTAAGTTTTTCTATAGAAAAAGTAAGTTTTTCTATAGAAAAAGTAAGTTTTTCTATAGAAAAAGTAAGTTTTTCTATAGAAAAAGTAAGTTTTTCTATAGAAAAAGTAAGTTTTTCTATAGAAAAAGTAAGTTTTTCTATAGAAAAAGTAAGTTTTTCTATAGAAAAAGTAAGTTTTTCTATAGAAAAAGTAAGTTTTTCTATAGAAAAAGTAAGTTTTTCTATAGAAAAAGTAAGTTTTTCTATAGAAAAAGTAAGTTTTTCTATAGAAAAAGTAAGTTTTTCTATAGAAAAAGTAAGTTTTTCTATAGAAAAAGTAAGTTTTTCTATAGAAAAAGTAAGTTTTTCTATAGAAAAAGTAAGTTTTTCTATAGAAAAAGTAAGTTTTTCTATAGAAAAAGTAAGTTTTTCTATAGAAAAAGTAAGTTTTTCTATAGAAAAAGTAAGTTTTTCTATAGAAAAAGTAAGTTTTTCTATAGAAAAAATAAGTTTTTCTATAGAAAAAGTAAGTTTTTCTATAGAAAAAGTAAGTTTTTCTATAGAAAAAGTAAGTTTTTCTATAGAAAAAGTAAGTTTTTCTATAGAAAAAGTAAGTTTTTCTATAGAAAAAGTAAGTTTTTCTATAGAAAAAGTAAGTTTTTCTATAGAAAAAGTAAGTTTTTCTATAGAAAAAGTAAGTTTTTCTATAGAAAAAGTAAGTTTTTCTATAGAAAAAGTAAGTTTTTCTATAGAAAAAGTAAGTTTTTCTATAGAAAAAGTAAGTTTTTCTATAGAAAAAGTAAGTTTTTCTATAGAAAAAGTAAGTTTTTCTATAGAAAAAGTAAGTTTTTCTATAGAAAAAGTAAGTTTTTCTATAGAAAAAGTAAGTTTTTCTATAGAAAAAGTAAGTTTTTCTATAGAAAAAGTAAGTTTTTCTATAGAAAAAGTAAGTTTTTCTATAGAAAAAGTAAGTTTTTCTATAGAAAAAGTAAGTTTTTCTATAGAAAAAGTAAGTTTTTCTATAGAAAAAGTAAGTTTTTCTATAGAAAATGTAAGTTTTTCTATAGAAAAAGTAAGTTTTTCTATAGAAAAGAAAGTTTTTCTATAGAAAAAGTAAGTTTTTCTATAAAAAAAGTAAGTTTTTCTATAGAAAAAGTAAGTTTTTCTATAGAAAAAGTAAGTTTTTCTATAGAAAAAGTAAGTTTTAAGGTTTCTATAGAAAAAGTAAGTTTTTCTATAGAAAAAGTAAGTTTTTCTATAGAAAAGGTAAGTTTTTCTATAGAAAAGGTAAGTTTTTCTGTAGAAAAAGTTAGTTTTTCTATACAAAAAGTCGTGTTTGTGCTCTGCTAAGACGTGGTGAAGGTCAATTGATGGGGAGTTGCAAGCAGTAAACTAGCAATGGAATGACGTATGCCTAACATCTCTTGTAAGAGTTCGATATAGAAGGATGGTTGAGGCCCTGTGCAACACTAGGAGTCAAGGATAACAAAAGAAGTAGAAGGGAACCTGATTCCGCCTCGAGAAAAACAAAGCTACCAACTTTAAGAATACCAATCAGGAAGTAATTCTATTCCTGAGTCGATGTACAAGTTTCCAAATGTTTGCTGGTTATAAAAGTCGAAATCTAGTAGATTTTTCTCTATATCGGTTATTTCAAACCAAAGAAAGAATGTTAAAAGCTTTACTATGCATCTGATAATTAAAATTAAATCATTTAAAAAGAACACAAACAAATTTAGAATTTTTGGAAAAAAATCCCAGTTACTCTTGGTGTTTGTTATATATTGTAGTTTGAGGGTGGCTTATGCTCTCATATCTCCATCTAAACAGTCTTAATGTCCTTCTTCCATGTCCCCTAATTTGCTCGTTATGCTTCAAATGTTTGTGTCATTATGTTGATGACTCTCTGGCTGATGATGATGATGACGATGATGAGCAGTAGCTGATGGCTGTTATGCTGTTGCTGCTGATGTTTTCCCATTTACATACCATGTGATGATAACTAATGGTTTTCTGTGGTGGCATTTCATTCATTCATCCAACAGACGGTACGTGCTGAAATAAATGTGTGGACAAAGGAATCAAAAAAAAAAAAAAAAAGTGTTTGTGTAAATTATATGACCACACAGGAAATGTTATCATCAAACAAAATGAATGGAGTAGAGTCAGAATTCATCAGTGCCAGATTTTAGTGGTTTGTTGTGGGTATAAGTATAATGTATTAGGTGAATGTGCGTGATTATAAAGCTTTAAAGCGCGGTGCAATAATCTTATATATGAAATTTAGGAGGAATAATATCCTTCAATAGTCGATAAGATGTTTTATAACCATGGTTCTAGATTTGTAATCAAATTTTTTACATTTCAAACTAATTTCAGTTTGATCAAACTTCTTTAAGTTTGACCAAACTACTTTAAGTTTGTTCAAACTAATTTAAGTTCGATCAAACTACTTTAAGTTTGAACTAACTACTTTATGTTTGATCAAACTACTACTAGTTGCAACTCCACTACATTTAAGTTTGACCTAAAATTATTGTAAAAAACAAATTAAACTACTTTAAGTTTTATCAAACCACTACTAGTTGCATCATACTATATTTAAGTTTGACCTACACAAGATCTATCTAAAAAAGTGAACTTTCTTAACAACTTAACATTTGTTACATATATAAAATCTGTATTCTTATACTTATATGCTGTGCTTTAAGACCGAATGTTAAAATGTAAGTCCAGCAGAGCCCAGTAATTTATACAAACAATGTCGTTAAGGTAATGGCGATGACATGATGATGAGCGGTGCTATTTGTCAATTTTTAACATCTGAATTTTAAATACATTAGCATGGAAGGTCATGGTTGTCATAATTCGTAAAGAGGAAGCGTATGTTAGTGAGATGTCCTTCTATTATAGAATCCGGATGATATGAAATGTGTGGCAGCCAAGTCGCATGGGCATCGCTTAGATATTGTTAAATGACTTTAACTGCGATCCAGATTTGCTTAAAAGGGTCAAAACTAGTGACGAATCATGGGTATAAGGTTATGACATCCAAACCATATTCCAATCATCCCAACAGAAGAGCCCAGGAGTGACAAGGCCGAAAAAGCACGCCAAGTTCGATCAAATGTGATGTTTTGCTGACTGTTTTTTTTTTTCGATTACTATGGTGTAGTACTTTAGGTGTTCTTACCACATGGTCATACATTCAATAAGAAATATTAACTTAAAGTTATGCTCCACTTGCGAGGAGCAATACGAAGAAAACATCCGGAATTGTGAAAAACAATTCATGGCTTTTGCATTACGATAATGCTTGTTTGTAATTTTGTGGCCAAAAACAACATCGTAATCATGCCTCATCCACCGTTTTCACTACATTTGGCCCCCTGCTACTTTTTTTATGTTCCCAAGATTGAAGAGACCCATGAAAGGATGACGTTTTACGAAAATAGAGGAGATACCACCCGAATCGTTGAGAGAGCTCAAGAACATATCAAAAAGTGCATATCAGAACTGCTTCGATGAAACTTTGACAGCGGGTACCTCTTTTGATACAAAAATCCATTAAGAAGGGATTTTTAAAAATTCGGCCGCTAAAGGGGAAAAATCAGTGGTGCTCAATATCCGAAAGCAAATGCGATAGGACTAAAATTGAAATTGGGTTGGGATTAGCTCGAAAATAAGAAGACATATGATTGGAAGTTTTTGGCAGATGGAACAAGTAGAGGCAAAAAGGGTAAAAAAAAATATTTGGTACTTTATTTAACCCATGTCTTTTGAACCAATCAACACAGGAGCAAAATTTTAAATGGAGGCCAATAAAGCTAGAAATAATATTTATAGTGAAGTCGTTTGCTAAGTACAAAATATCAAACACATATTTTCAATTTAGGGGGTAAAAAAGGGAAAAAATTGGTAACATTATAATTCCAAAAATGAAAGCGATAGAAGCAAAAATTAAATTGAATTGAAATTAGCACTAACTAAGGGACAAGTGTTCGGTACTTTTTTACATTTCGGAAAAGGGAAAAATTAGTAACACAATATCTACGAAACTAACATCGATGCAAAAAAGTTGAAATTGGATCGGATAGAAAAATTAGACGATGCAAGTTTGGTGTTTATTTGGAAATGGCGCTAATAAGCGTAAAAAGAATAAAAGCTATATTATTATACTTTCTTTAATTTATGTCGCAAACCAACAGGTACTAAAAAACTATTAAATGCGTATTTGGTACTTTTCCGATTAATAAGAGTAGGTTTTTTGTTTTTAAACTATGAATATCTTTTGGGCTAATGAAGCCAGAAGTATAAGACGGATCGGTTGACATTGAAAATAAAATACGTGTTTAGTACTTTTTGAAAGTTTGGAAGAAAAAAGGCAAAAATCGAAAACGTTATAACTTCTAAACCAAAAGTGATAGAAACAAAAACTAAATTGGTGTGAGATAAGCACTAAAAATAAGAGACACGTGATCTGCACTTTATGCAAATTCCGGCGATTTTGGCGTTAAAACAGGGCAAAAAAGGGAAAAATTAGTAAAATCATATCTCTAAAACTAGAAGCGATAGAAACAAAGTTGAAATTTGATTTGGATTGGTTGAAAAAATAAGGGGACACGTATTTAGTACTTTTTTGCAAATGGCACTAATAGGGGTAAACAACTTTAAAAGCTATAATTGACACTTTTTTAACCCATACGTATCTTTTGAACTAATAAACATTGGGACTTAATTTACGTCACTGATAGGGTAAACAACTTTTAAAACTATATTATGGTACTTTTTTTTAACCCATATGTATCTTTTGAACTAATAAACATTGGGACTTGATTTACGTCACAATCAATAAGTATAAAAAAGTATTAAACACGTGTTTGGTACTTTTACGATAAATGGGGCACAAAAGGGCTAAAACGGGATAATATCCAAGAGTATGTTTTTGTTTTTTAACTATTAATATGATTTAAGCTAATGAAGCCAGAAGTATAATTTACAGACGGGACGATTCACATTGAAGATGAATAAAATACGTGTTTGGTACTTTTTGCAATTAAGGGGATAAAAGAGGTAAAAACCGATTACATAATCATCTAGAAACAAAAAATAAAATGGTTTAAGATCAGCACTTAAAATTAAGGGACACGTGTTCGGTACTATTTCAAATTGGATCGTTTTGGGGTAAACAGGGTAGAAAGTGGAAAAATGAATAAAATTCATCGTTTTTGAAGACACATGACCCAATGACTCCGCCATCTCATAAACAGTAATTGTTGGATGTAATGGTGTTTCGACAAAAGCTTGCGGATTCTCCCTACTACAATTACAAAAATTCTGTTAATTTACGTACCCATTTTTTGGAAATAAAATTTGGAATGAAAACTCATTGGTTTTGGTATAAGTCGATTCATAATGAAATTTCAAATCAAACTGAACATAATAGCAACTATCAGCTGTTAAATTGGGGGTCAAATAACTCCAACTTACATTAGTAACTTATGGGCATCCCTGCTCTATATTGGGCATCCCTGCTCATTGTTGTTATTTTCAACAACATATAAACCTTAGTGGCTTGTATAATTCTGCATAATTTTTTGTTTTGAATTTCCCGTTTTTTCAACATTAACATAAATAATTGTACTGTAACCAGGGATTTTAATCTATTTTAAGTAAACAATAAATGAAATATACGGTATTTCAGTAAATAAAATTTTCATACTTATTTACGAGTCAATCACACATATTGGGCAAATATTGTATCGTCTGAGGCAGTAATTATAGAAATATTATTACATACTCGTAAATATTTGGTTGTAGAAAAAATTTAACATTGAAATTTTTGCACTTTTCACCATAACTCAGCTGCATCCATGTTTATTTGTATTCATGCGTTTGTAATTTTACTTAATGACTTTTAAATATTTCGATTTTGAATTAATATCCTTTTTGTTCGTGTTGTTTTGTTGTAGCCTCTTACTGCGTTTTTGTTGTTGTAATTTTTTTTTTTGGTTTGTTTAAATGTGATTTTAATAGAGAAATTTAAATTTTATTACTAACTTTTCTTATTTTGTTATTATTTTCTATAAAATTATTGAAAAATTTTGTTTACAAAATTTTTCAAAAATTTCCTATTTTTATAGGAAATTTAAAAAAAAATTCCTATTCTTAAAGAAAATTTTTCAAAAATTTCCTATTTTTACAGGAAATTTTTCAAAAATTTCCTATTTTTATAGGAAATTTTTCAAAAATTTTCTATTTTTATAGGAAATTTTTCAAAAATTTCCTATTTTTATAGGAAATTTTTCAAAAATTTCCTATTTTTATAGGAAATTTTTCAAAAATTTCCAATTTTTATAGGAAATTTTTCAAAAATTTCCTATTTTTATAGGAAATTTTTCAAAAATTTCCTATTTTTATAGGAAATTTTTCAAAAATTTCCTATTTTTATAGGAAATTTTTCAAAAATTTCCTATTTTTATAGGAAATTTTTCAAAAATTTCCTATTTTTATAGGAAATTTTTCAAAAATTTCCTATTTTTATAGGAAATTTTTCAAAAATTTCCTATTTTTATAGGAAATTTTTCAAAAATTTCCTATTTTTATAGGAAATTTTTCAAAAATTTCCTATTTTTATAGGAAATTTTTCAAAAATTTCCTATTTTTATAGGAAATTTTTCAAAAATTTCCTATTTTTATAGGAAATTTTTCAAAAATTTCCTATTTTTATAGGAAATTTTTCAAAAATTTCCTATTTTTATAGGAAATTTTTCAAAAATTTCCTATTTTTATAGGAAATTTTTCAAAAATTTCCTATTTTTATAGGAAAATTTTTCAAAAATTTCCTATTTTTATAGGAAATTTTTCAAAAATTTCCTATTTTTATAGGAAATTTTTCAAAAATTTCCTATTTTTATAGGAAATTTTTCAAAAATTTCCTATTTTTATAGGAAATTTTTCAAAAATTTCCTATTTTTATAGGAAATTTTTCAAAAATTTCCTATTTTTATAGGAAATTTTTCAAAAATTTCCTATTTTTATAGGAAATTTTTCAAAAATTTCCTATTTTTATAGGAAATTTTTCAAAAATTTCCTATTTTTATAGGAAATTTTTCAAAAATTTCCTATTTTTATAGGAAATTTTTCAAAAATTTCCTATTTTTATAGGAAATTTTTCAAAAATTTCCTATTTTTATAGGAAATTTTTCAAAAATTTCCTATTTTTATAGGAAATTTTTCAAAAATTTCCTATTTTTATAGGAAATTTTTCAAAAATTTCCTATTTTTATAGGAAATTTTTCAAAAATTTCCTATTTTTATAGGAAATTTTTCAAAAATTTCCTATTTTTATAGGAAATTTTTCAAAAATTTCCTATTTTTATAGGAAATTTTTCAAAAATTTCCTATTTTTATAGGAAATTTTTCAAAAATTTCCTATTTTTATAGGAAATTTTTCAAAAATTTCCTATTTTTATAGGAAATTTTTCAAAAATTTCCTATTTTTATAGGAAATTTTTCAAAAATTTCCTATTTTTATAGGAAATTTTTCAAAAATTTCCTATTTTTATAGGAAATTTTTCAAAAATTTCCTATTTTTATAGGAAATTTTTCAAAAATTTCCTATTTTTATAGGAAATTTTTCAAAAATTTCCTATTTTTATAGGAAATTTTTCAAAAATTTCCTATTTTTATAGGAAATTTTTCAAAAATTTCCTATTTTTATAGGAAATTTTTCAAAAATTTCCTATTTTTATAGGAAATTTTTCAAAAATTTCCTATTTTTATAGGAAATTTTTCAAAAATTTCCTATTTTTATAGGAAATTTTTCAAAAATTTCCTATTTTTATAGGAAATTTTTCAAAAATTTCCTATTTTTATAGGAAATTTTTCAAAAATTTCCTATTTTTATAGGAAATTTTTCAAAAATTTCCTATTTTTATAGGAAATTTTTCAAAAATTTCCTATTTTTTATAGGAAATTTTTCAAAAATTTTATAGGAAATTTTTCAAAAATTTCCTATTTTTATAGGAAATTTTTCAAAAATTTCCTATTTTTATAGGAAATTTTTCAAAAATTTCCTATTTTTATAGGAAATTTTTCAAAAATTTCCTATTTTTATAGGAAATTTTTCAAAAATTTCCTATTTTTATAGGAAATTTTTCAAAAATTTCCTATTTTTATAGGAAATTTTTCAAAAATTTCCTATTTTTATAGGAAATTTTTCAAAAATTTCCTATTTTTATAGGAAATTTTTCAAAAATTTCCTATTTTTATAGGAAATTTTTCAAAAATTTCCTATTTTTATAGGAAATTTTTCAAAAATTTCCTATTTTTATAGGAAATTTTTCAAAAATTTCCTATTTTTATAGGAAATTTTTCAAAAATTTCCTATTTTTATAGGAAATTTTTCAAAAATTTCCTATTTTTATAGGAAATTTTTCAAAATTTCCTATTTTTATAGGAAATTTTTCAAAAATTTCCTATTTTTATAGGAAATTTTTCAAAAATTTCCTATTTTTATAGGAAATTTTTCAAAAATTTCCTATTTTTATAGGAAATTTTTCAAAAATTTCCTATTTTTATAGGAAATTTTTCAAAAATTTCCTATTTTTATAGGAAATTTTTCAAAAATTTCCTATTTTTATAGGAAATTTTTCAAAAATTTCCTATTTTTATAGGAAATTTTTCAAAAATTTCCTATTTTTATAGGAAATTTTTCAAAAATTTCCTATTTTTATAGGAAATTTTTCAAAAATTTCCTATTTTTATAGGAAATTTTTCAAAAATTTCCTATTTTTATAGGAAATTTTTCAAAAATTTCCTATTTTTATAGGAAATTTTTCAAAAATTTCCTATTTTTATAGGAAATTTTTCAAAAATTTCCTATTTTTATAGGAAATTTTTCAAAAATTTCCTATTTTTATAGGAAATTTTTCAAAAATTTCCTATTTTTATAGGAAATTTTTCAAAAATTTCCTATTTTTATAGGAAATTTTTCAAAAATTTCCTATTTTTATAGGAAATTTTTCAAAAATTTCCTATTTTTATAGGAAATTTTTCAAAAATTTCCTATTTTTATAGGAAATTTTTCAAAAATTTCCTATTTTTATAGGAAATTTTTCAAAAATTTCCTATTTTTATAGGAAATTTTTCAAAAATTTCCTATTTTTATAGGAAATTTTTCAAAAATTTCCTATTTTTATAGGAAATTTTTCAAAAATTTCCTATTTTTATAGGAAATTTTTCAAAAATTTCCTATTTTTATAGGAAATTTTTCAAAAATTTCCTATTTTTATAGGAAATTTTTCAAAAATTTCCTATTTTTTATAGGAAATTTTTCAAAAATTTCCTATTTTTATAGGAAATTTTTCAAAAATTTCCTATTTTTATAGGAAATTTTTCAAAAATTTCCTATTTTTATAGGAAATTTTTCAAAAATTTCCTATTTTTATAGGAAATTTTTCAAAAATTTCCTATTTTTATAGGAAATTTTTTCAAAAATTTCCTATTTTTATAGGAAATTTTCAAAAATTTCCTATTTTTATAGGAAATTTTTCAAAAATTTCCTATTTTTATAGGAAATTTTTCAAAAATTTCCTATTTTTATAGGAAATTTTTCAAAAATTTCCTATTTTTATAGGAAATTTTTCAAAAATTTCCTATTTTTATAGGAAATTTTTCAAAAATTTCCTATTTTTATAGGAAATTTTTCAAAAATTTCCTATTTTTATAGGAAATTTTTCAAAAATTTCCTATTTTTATAGGAAATTTTTCAAAAATTTCCTATTTTTATAGGAAATTTTTCAAAAATTTCCTATTTTTATAGGAAATTTTTCAAAAATTTCCTATTTTTATAGGAAATTTTTCAAAAATTTCCTATTTTTATAGGAAATTTTTCAAAAATTTCCTATTTTTATAGGAAATTTTTCAAAAATTTCCTATTTTTATAGGAAATTTTTCAAAAATTTCCTATTTTTATAGGAAATTTTTCAAAAATTTCCTATTTTTATAGAAATTTTTCAAAAATTTCCTATTTTTATAGGAAATTTTTCAAAAATTTCCTATTTTTATAGGAAATTTTTCAAAAATTTCCTATTTTTATAGGAAATTTTTCAAAAATTTCCTATTTTTATAGGAAATTTTTCAAAAATTTCCTATTTTTATAGGAAATTTTTCAAAAATTTCCTATTTTTATAGGAAATTTTTCAAAAATTTCCTATTTTTATAGGAAATTTTTCAAAAATTTCCTATTTTTATAGGAAATTTTTCAAAAATTTCCTATTTTTATAGGAAATTTTTCAAATTTTTCCTATTTTTATAGGAAATTTTTCAAATTTTTCCTATTTTTATAAGAAATTTCCTATTTTTATTCCTCTTTTTATAGGAAATTTTTCAAAAATTTCCTATTTTTATAGGAAATTTTTCAAAAATTTCCTATTTTTATAGGAAATTTTTCAAAAATTTCCTATTTTTATAGGAAATTTTTCAAAAATTTCCTATTTTTATAGGAAATTTTTCAAAAATTTCCTATTTTTATAGGAAATTTTTCAAAAATTTCCTATTTTTATAGGAAATTTTTCAAAAATTTCCTAATTTTATAGGAAATTTTTCAAAAATTTCCTAATTTTATAGGAAATTTTTCAAAAATTTCCTAATTTTATAGGAAATTTTTTAAAAATTTCCTATTTTTATAGGAAATTTTTCAAAAATTTCCTATTTTTATGGGAAATTTTTCAAAAAATTTCCTATTTTTATAGGAAATTTTTCAAAAATTTCCTATTTTTATAGGAAATTTTTCAAAAAATTTCCTATTTTTATAGGAAATTTTCAAAAATTTCCTATTTTTATAGGAAATTTTTCAAAAATTGCCTATTTTTATAGGAAATTTTTCAAAAATTGCCTATTTTTATAGGAAATTTTTCAAAAATTGCCTATTTTTATAGGAAATTTTTCAAAAATTTCCTATTTTTATAGGAAATTTTTCAAAAATTTCCTATTTTTATAGGAAATTTTTCAAAAATTTCTTATTTTTATAAGAAATTTTTCAAAAATTTCCTATTTTTATAGGAAATTTTTCAAAAATTTTCTATTTTTATAGGAAATTTTTTAAAAATTTCCTATTTTTATAGGAAATTTTTCAAAAATTTCCTATTTTTATAGGAAATTTTTCAAAAATTTCCTATTTTTATAGGAAATTTTTCAAAAATTTCCTATTTTTATAGGAAATTTTTCAAAAATTTCCTATTTTTATAGGAAATTTTTCAAAAATTTCCTATTTTTATAGGAAATTTTTCAAACATTTCCTATTTTTATAGGAAATTTTTCAAACATTTCCTATTTTTATAGGAAATTTTTCAAAAATTTCCTATTTTTATAGGAAATTTTTCAAAAATTTCCTATTTTTATAGGAAATTTTTCAAAAATTTCCTATTTTTATAGGAAATTTTTCAAAAATTTCCTATTTTTATAGGAAATTTTTCAAAAATTTCCTATTTTTATAGGAAATTTTTCAAGGAAATTTTTCAAAAATTTCCTATTTTTATAGGAAATTTTTCAAAAATTTCCTATTTTTATAGGAAATTTTTCAAAAATTTCCTATTTTTATAGGAAATTTTTCAAAAATTTCCTATTTTTATAGGAAATTTTTCAAAAATTTCCTATTTTTATAGGAAATTTTTCAAAAATTTCCTATTTTTATAGGAAATTTTTCAAAAATTTCCTATTTTTATAGGAAATTTTTCAAAAATTTCCTATTTTTATAGGAAATTTTTCAAAAATTTCCTATTTTTATAGGAAATTTTTCAAAAATTTCCTATTTTTATAGGAAATTTTTCAAAAATTTCCTATTTTTATAGGAAATTTTTCAAAAATTTCCTATTTTTATAGGAAATTTTTCAAAAATTTCCTATTTTTATAGGAAATTTTCAAAAATTTCCTATAAAAATAGGAAATTTTTCAAAAATTTCCTATTTTTATAGGAAATTTTTCAAAAATTTCCTATTTTTATAGGAAATTTTTCAAAAATTTCCTATTTTTATAGGAAATTTTTCAAAAATTTTCATATTTTTATAGGAAATTTTTCAAAAATTTCCTATTTTTATAGGAAATTTTTCAAAAATTTCCTATTTTTATAGGAAATTTTTCAAAAATTTCCTATTTTTATAGGAAATTTTTCAAAAATTTCCTATTTTTATAGGAAATTTTTCAAAAATTTCCTATTTTTATAGGAAATTTTTCAAAAATTTCCTATTTTTATAGGAAATTTTTCAAAAATTTCCTATTTTTATAGGAAATTTTTCAAAAATTTCCTATTTTTATAGGAAATTTTTCAAAAATTTCCTATTTTTATAGGAAATTTTTCAAAAATTTCCTATTTTTATAGGAAATTTTTCAAAAATTTCCTATTTTTATAGGAAATTTTTCAAAAATTTCCTATTTTTATAGGAAATTTTTCAAAAATTTCCTATTTTTATAGGAAATTTTTCAAAAATTTCCTATTTTTATAGGAAATTTTTCAAAAATTTCCTATTTTTATAGGAAATTTTTCAAAAATTTCCTATTTTTATAGGAAATTTTTCAAAAATTTCCTATTTTTATAGGAAATTTTTCAAAAATTTCCTATTTTTATAGGAAATTTTTCAAAAATTTCCTATTTTTATAGGAAATTTTTCAAAAATTTCCTATTTTTATAGGAAATTTTTCAAAAATTTCCTATTTTTATAGGAAATTTTTCAAAAATTTCCTATTTTTATAGGAAATTTTTCAAAAATTTCCTATTTTTATAGGAAATTTTTCAAAAATTTCCTATTTTTATAGGAAATTTTTCAAAAATTTCCTATTTTTATAGGAAATTTTTCAAAAATTTCCTATTTTTATAGGAAATTTTTCAAAAATTTCCTATTTTTATAGGAAATTTTTCAAAAATTTCCTATTTTTATAGGAAATTTTTCAAACATTTCCTATTTTTATAGGAAATTTTTCAAAAATTTCCTATTTTTATAGGAAATTTTTCAAAAATTTCCTATTTTTATAGGAAATTTTTCAAAAATTTCCTATTTTTATAGGAAATTTTTCAAAAATTTCCTATTTTTATAGGAAATTTTTCAAAAATTTCCTATTTTTATAGGAAATTTTTCAAAAATTTCCTATTTTTATAGGAAATTTTTCAAAAATTTCCTATTTTTATAGGAAATTTTTCAAAAATTTCCTATTTTTATAGGAAATTTTTCAAAAATTTCCTATTTTTATAGGAAATTTTTCAAAAATTTCCTATTTTTATAGGAAATTTTTCAAAAATTTCCTATTTTTATAGGAAATTTTTCAAAAATTTCCTATTTTTATAGGAAATTTTTCAAAAATTTCCTATTTTTATAGGAAATTTTTCAAAAATTTCCTATTTTTATAGGAAATTTTTCAAAAATTTCCTATTTTTATAGGAAATTTTTCAAAAATTTCCTATTTTTATAGGAAATTTTTCAAAAATTTCCTATTTTTATAGGAAATTTTTCAAAAATTTCCTATTTTTATAGGAAATTTTTCAAAAATTTCCTATTTTTATAGGAAATTTTTCAAAAATTTCCTATTTTTATAGGAAATTTTTCAAAAATTTCCTATTTTTATAGGAAATTTTTCAAAAATTTCCTATTTTTATAGGAAATTTTTCAAAAATTTCCTATTTTTATAGGAAATTTTTCAAAAATTTCCTATTTTTATAGGAAATTTTTCAAAAATTTCCTATTTTTATAGGAAATTTTTCAAAAATTTCCTATTTTTATAGGAAATTTTTCAAAAATTTCCTATTTTTATAGGAAATTTTTCAAAAATTTCCTATTTTTATAGGAAATTTTTCAAATTTTTCCTATTTTTATAAGAAATTTCCTATTTTTATTCCTCTTTTTATAGGAAATTTTTCAAAAATTTCCTATTTTTATAGGAAATTTTTCAAAAATTTCCTATTTTTATAGGAAATTTTTCAAAAATTTCCTATTTTTATAGGAAATTTTTCAAAAATTTCCTATTTTTATAGGAAATTTTTCAAAAATTTCCTATTTTTATAGGAAATTTTTCAAAAATTTCCTATTTTTATAGGAAATTTTTCAAAAATTTCCTAATTTTATAGGAAATTTTTCAAAAATTTCCTAATTTTATAGAAAATTTTTCAAAAATTTCCTAATTTTATAGGAAATTTTTTAAAAATTTCCTATTTTTATAGGAAATTTTTCAAAAATTTCCTATTTTTATGGGAAATTTTTCAAAAATTTCCTATTTTTATAGGAAATTTTTCAAAAATTTCCTATTTTTATAGGAAATTTTTCAAAAATTTCCTATTTTTATAGGAAATTTTTCAAAAATTTCCTATTTTTATAGGAAATTTTTCAAAAATTGCCTATTTTTATAGGAAATTTTTCAAAAATTGCCTATTTTTATAGGAAATTTTTCAAAAATTGCCTATTTTTATAGGAAATTTTTCAAAAATTTCCTATTTTTATAGGAAATTTTTCAAAAATTTCCTATTTTTATAGGAAATTTTTCAAAAATTTCCTATTTTTATAGGAAATTTTTCAAAAATTTCTTATTTTTATAAGAAATTTTTCAAAAATTTCCTATTTTTATAGGAAATTTTTCAAAAATTTTCTATTTTTATAGGAAATTTTTTAAAAATTTCCTATTTTTATAGGAAATTTTTCAAAAATTTCCTATTTTTATAGGAAATTTTTCAAAAATTTCCTATTTTTATAGGAAATTTTTCAAAAATTTCCTATTTTTATAGGAAATTTTTCAAAAATTTCCTATTTTTATAGGAAATTTTTCAAAAATTTCCTATTTTTATAGGAAATTTTTCAAACATTTCCTATTTTTATAGGAAATTTTTCAAACATTTCCTATTTTTATAGGAAATTTTTCAAAAATTTCCTATTTTTATAGGAAATTTTTCAAAAATTTCCTATTTTTATAGGAAATTTTTCAAAAATTTCCTATTTTTATAGGAAATTTTTCAAAAATTTCCTATTTTTATAGGAAATTTTTCAAAAATTTCCTATTTTTATAGGAAATTTTTCAAGGAAATTTTTCAAAAATTTCCTATTTTTATAGGAAATTTTTCAAAAATTTCCTATTTTTATAGGAAATTTTTCAAAAATTTCCTATTTTTATAGGAAATTTTTCAAAAATTTCCTATTTTTATAGGAAATTTTTCAAAAATTTCCTATTTTTATAGGAAATTTTTCAAAAATTTCCTATTTTTATAGGAAATTTTTCAAAAATTTCCTATTTTTATAGGAAATTTTTCAAAAATTTCCTATTTTTATAGGAAATTTTTCAAAAATTTCCTATTTTTATAGGAAATTTTTCAAAAATTTCCTATTTTTATAGGAAATTTTTCAAAAATTTCCTATTTTTATAGGAAATTTTTCAAAAATTTCCTATTTTTATAGGAAATTTTTCAAAAATTTCCTATTTTTATAGGAAATTTTTCAAAAATTTCCTATTTTTATAGGAAATTTTTCAAAAATTTCCTATTTTTATAGGAAATTTTTCAAAAATTTCCTATTTTTATAGGAAATTTTCAAAAATTTCCTATAAAAATAGGAAATTTTTCAAAAATTTCCTATTTTTATAGGAAATTTTTCAAAAATTTCCTATTTTTATAGGAAATTTTTCAAAAATTTCCTATTTTTATAGGAAATTTTCAAAAATTTCCTATAAAAATAGGAAATTTTTCAAAAATTTCCTATTTTTATAGGAAATTTTTCAAAAATTTCCTATTTTTATAGGAAATTTTTCAAAAATTTCCTATTTTTATAGGAAATTTTTCAAAAATTTCCTATTTTTATAGGAAATTTTTCAAAAATTTCCTATTTTTATAGGAAATTTTTCAAAAATTTCCTATTTTTATAGGAAATTTTTCAAAAATTTCCTATTTTTATAGGAAATTTTTCAAAAATTTCCTATTTTTATAGGAAATTTTTCAAAAATTTCCTATTTTTATAGGAAATTTTTCAAAAATTTCCTATTTTTATAGGAAATTTTTCAAAAATTTCCTATTTTTATAGGAAATTTTTCAAAAATTTCCTATTTTTATAGGAAATTTTTCAAAAATTTCCTATTTTTATAGGAAATTTTTCAAAAATTTCCTATTTTTATAGGAAATTTTTCAAAAATTTCCTATTTTTATAGGAAATTTTTCAAAAATTTCCTATTTTTATAGGAAATTTTTCAAAAATTTCCTATTTTTATAGGAAATTTTTCAAAAATTTCCTATTTTTATAGGAAATTTTTCAAAAATTTCCTATTTTTATAGGAAATTTTTCAAAAATTTCCTATTTTTATAGGAAATTTTTCAAAAATTTCCTATTTTTATAGGAAATTTTTCAAAAATTTCCTATTTTTATAGGAAATTTTTCAAAAATTTCCTATTTTTATAGGAAATTTTTCAAAAATTTCCTATTTTTATAGGAAATTTTTCAAAAATTTCCTATTTTTATAGGAAATTTTTCAAAAATTTCCTATTTTTATAGGAAATTTTTCAAAAATTTCCTATTTTTATAGGAAATTTTTCAAAAATTTCCTATTTTTATAGGAAATTTTTCAAAAATTTCCTATTTTTATAGGAAATTTTTCAAAAATTTCCTATTTTTATAGGAAATTTTTCAAAAATTTCCTATTTTTATAGGAAATTTTTCAAAAATTTCCTATTTTTATAGGAAATTTTTCAAAAATTTCCTATTTTTATAGGAAATTTTTCAAAAATTTCCTATTTTTATAGGAAATTTTTCAAAAATTTCCTATTTTTATAGGAAATTTTTCAAAAATTTCCTATTTTTATAGGAAATTTTTCAAAAATTTCCTATTTTTATAGGAAATTTTTCAAAAATTTCCTATTTTTATAGGAAATTTTTCAAAAATTTCCTATTTTTATAGGAAATTTTTCAAAAATTTCCTATTTTTATAGGAAATTTTTCAAAAATTTCCTATTTTTATAGGAAATTTTTCAAAAATTTCCTATTTTTATAGGAAATTTTTCAAAAATTTCCTATTTTTATAGGAAATTTTTCAAAAATTTCCTATTTTTATAGGAAATTTTTCAAAAATTTCCTATTTTTATAGGAAATTTTTCAAAAATTTCCTATTTTTATAGGAAATTTTTCAAAAATTTCCTATTTTTATAGGAAATTTTTCAAAAATTTCCTATTTTTATAGGAAATTTTTCAAAAATTTCCTATTTTTATAGGAAATTTTTCAAAAATTTCCTATTTTTATAGGAAATTTTTCAAAAATTTCCTATTTTTATAGGAAATTTTTCAAAAATTTCCTATTTTTATAGGAAATTTTTCAAAAATTTCCTATTTTTATAGGAAATTTTTCAAAAATTTCCTATTTTTATAGGAAATTTTTCAAAAATTTCCTATTTTTATAGGAAATTTTTCAAAAATTTCCTATTTTTATAGGAAATTTTGAAATTTTTCAAAAATTTCCTATTTTTATAGGAAATTTTTCAAAAATTTCCTATTTTTATAGGAAATTTTTCAAAAATTTCCTATTTTTATAGGAAATTTTTCAAAAATTTCCTATTTTTATAGGAAATTTTTCAAAAATTTCCTATTTTTATAGGAAATTTTTCAAAAATTTCCTATTTTTAAAGCAAATTTTTCAAAAATTTCCTATTTTTATAGGAAATTTTTCAAAAATTTAATATTTTTATAGGAAATTTTTCAAAAATTTAATATTTTTATAGCAAATTTTTCAAAAATTTCCTATTTTTATAGGAAATTTTTCAAAAATTTCCTATTTTTATAGGAAATTTTTCAAAAATTTCCTATTTTTATAGGAAATTTTTCAAAAATTTCCTATTTTTATAGGAAATTTTTCAAAAATTTCCTATTTTTATAGGAAATTTTTCAAAAATTTCCTATTTTTATAGGAAACTTTTCAAAAATTTCCTATTTTTATAGGAAACTTTTCAAAAATTTCCTATTTTTATAGGAAACTTTTCAAAAATTTCCTATTTTTATAGGAAATTTTTCAAAAATTTCCTATTTTTATAGGAAAATTTTCAAAAATTTCTTATTTTCATAGAAAATTTTCAAAAATTTCTTATTTTCATAGTAAATTTTCAAAAATTTCTTATTTTCATAGTAAATTTTCAAAAATTTCTTATTTTCATAGTAAATTATCCTTGTTTTTGTAGAAAATCTTTCAAGAATTTCCGTTTTTTAAGGAAATTTTTCAAAAAATTTCCTATTTTTATAGGAAAATTTTCAAAAATATCCTATTTTTATAGGAATTTTCAAATATTTCTTATTTTTATAGGAAGTTTTTCAAAAATTTTATATTTTATATATATTTGGTTATATATTAATTAGATTATCCCAAAAGTAGGCTACACATATTTCTGAAATATCTAACATTTCAATCAATATCGAACGCAGCGATTTGGCCGCAGACTATAGTAATATTTTCATATTATATTCATTTACTCTGATTTCATTTACATTATCAGTCCATAGTCCACCTTTGTTTATGTTTTATTATTCTCTGCAAAATTTTGAAAAATAACCGATTATAAATTTATTTTTTTTACTCATTAAGTAAATTTAATATTCTGCCTAACAGAAAAACCTAAATCTCTTTTTTTGCCAGATAATCATTGAAATTAAGTAACTGTTGGCATTATTTGAAACTTCATTAACACTCTATAGAAAACACCATTCAATACTATTTTCAAATTTCAAAATCATTTCAAGAGCAAGCAACAATAGTTCCCAGCAAACCACTAAATACGACGAGATTTGCAGGGAATGAACAAAAAACGTAACTGAACATTAAATATTGGCACTAGACAAAAACTGTTGTAGAACAAGATAAAAACATTTGTACAAAATATCCTCGACTAAGGACTCAAAGGCAAAGAGGGAGAAAAGGCTTGGGTATTGTATAAAATGTACAATAAAACAAAAAACAAGTAGGAGAGTTATATTCGGCTGTGCCGAATCTTATATACCCACTATCAAGTTGTGTTAAATTTAGGAAATTTTTGAAAAATTTTCTATAAAAATAGGAATTTTTTGAAAAATATTTTGTACAAATAGGAAATTTTTGAAAAATTTTCTATAAAAATAGGAAATTTTTGAAAATTTTCCTAAAAAAATTTGAAAAATTTCCTATATAAATAGAAAATTTGAAAAATTTCCTATATAAATAGGAAATTTTTGAAAAATTTCCTATGAAAATAGGAAATTTTTGAAAAATTTCCTATAAAAATAGGAAATTTTTGAAAAATTTCCTATAAAAATAGGAAATTTTTGGAAAATTTCCTATAAAAATAGGAAATTTTTGAAAAATTTCCTATAAAAATAGGAAATTTTTGAAAAATTTCCTATTTTTATAGGAAATTTTTGAAAAATTTCCTATAAAAATAGGAAATTTTTGAAAAATTTCCTATAAAAATAGGAAATTTTTGAAAAATTTCCTATAAAAATAGGAAATTTTTGAAAAATTTCCTATAAAAATAGGAAATTTTTGAAAAATTTCCTATAAAAATAGGAAATTTTTGAAAAATTTCCTATTTTTATAGGAAATTTTTGAAAAATTTCCTATAAAAATAGGAAATTTTTGAAAAATTTCCTATAAAAATAGGAAATTTTTGAAAAATTTCCTATAAAAATAGGAAATTTTTGAAAAATTTCCTATAAAAATAGGAAATTTTTGAAAAATTTCCTATAAAAATAGGAAATTTTTGAAAAATTTCCTATAAAAATAGGAAATTTTTGAAAAATTTCCTATAAAAATAGGAAATTTTTGAAAAATTTCCCATAAAAATAGGAAATTTTTGAAAAGTTTCCCATAAAAATAGGAAATTTTTGAAAAATTTCCTATAAAAATAGGAAATTTTTGAAAAATTTCCCATAAAAATAGGAAATTTTTGAAAAATTTCCTACAAAAATAGGAAATTTTTGAAAAATTTCCTATAAAAATAGGAAATTTTTGAAAAATTTCCTATAAAAATAGGAAATTTTTGAAAAATTTCCTATAAAAATAGGAAATTTTTGAAAAATTTCCTATAAAAATAGGAAATTTTTGAAAAATTTCCTATAAAAATAGGAAATTTTTGAAAAATTTCCTATAAAAATAGGAAATTTTTGAAAAATTTCCTATAAAAATAGGAAATTTTTGAAAAATTTCCTATAAAAATAGGAAATTTTTGAAAAATTTCCTATAAAAATAGGAAATTTTTGAAAAATTTCCTATAAAAATAGGAAATTTTTGAAAAATTTCCTATAAAAATAGGAAATTTTTGAAAAATTTCCTATAAAAATAGGAAATTTTTGAAAAATTTCCTATAAAAATAGGAAATTTTTGAAAAATTTCCTATAAAAATAGGAAATTTTTGAAAAATTTCCTATAAAAATAGGAAATTTTTGAAAAATTTCCTATAAAAATAGGAAATTTTTGAAAAATTTCCTATAAAAATAGGAAATTTTTGAAAAATTTCCTATAAAAATAGGAAATTTTTGAAAAATTTCCTATAAAAATAGGAAATTTTTGAAAAATTTCCTATAAAAATAGGAAATTTTTGAAAAATTTCCTATAAAAATAGGAAATTTTTGAAAAATTTCCTATAAAAATAGGAAATTTTTGAAAAATTTCCTATAAAAATAGGAAATTTTTGAAAAATTTCCTATAAAAATAGGAAATTTTTGAAAAATTTCCTATAAAAATAGGAAATTTTTGAAAAATTTCCTATAAAAATAGGAAATTTTTGAAAAATTTCCTATAAAAATAGGAAATTTTTGAAAAATTTCCTACAAAAATAGGAAATTTTTGAAAAATTTCCTATAAAAATAGGAAATTTTTAAAAAATTTCCTATAAAAATAGGAAATTTTTGAAAAATTTCCTATAAAAATAGGAAATTTTTGAAAAATTTCCTATAAAAATAGGAAATTTTTGAAAAATTTCCTATAAAAATAGGAAATTTTTGAAAAATTTCCTATAAAAATAGGAAATTTTTGAAAAATTTCCTATAAAAATAGGAAATTTTTGAAAAATTTCCTATAAAAATAGGAAATTTTTGAAAAATTTCCTATAAAAATAGGAAATTTTTGAAAAATTTCCTATAAAAATAGGAAATTTTTGAAAAATTTCCTATAAAAATAGGAAATTTTTGAAAAATTTCCTATAAAAATAGGAAATTTTTGAAAAATTTCCTATAAAAATAGGAAATTTTTGAAAAATTTCCTATAAAAATAGGAAATTTTTGAAAAATTTCCTATAAAAATAGGAAATTTTTGAAAAATTTGCTATAAAAATATTAAATTTTTGAAAAATTTCCTATAAAAATATTAAATTTTTGAAAAATTTCCTATAAAAATAGGAAATTTTTGAAAAATTTGCTTTAAAAATAGGAAATTTTTGAAAAATTTCCTATAAAAATAGGAAATTTTTGAAAAATTTCCTATAAAAATAGGAAATTTTTGAAAAATTTCCTATAAAAATAGGAAATTTTTGAAAAATTTCCTATAAAAATAGGAAATTTTTGAAAAATTTCCTATAAAAATAGGAAATTTTTGAAAAATTTCCTATAAAAATAGGAAATTTTTGAAAAATTTCCTATAAAAATAGGAAATTTTTCAAAAATTTCCTATTTTTATAGGAAATGGGAAATTTTTGAAAATTTTCCTTTAAACATAGGAAATCGCTTAATCGTCTTAGAATTTCATAAGGAAATTACAAACGGAATGACAATCTCAATATACCCCCATTCTGTTTGATGATGGGTATAAAAACAAGAGGAAATACTTTTGCATACTCCTGTCTTGGCAATTAACATTTATAACATTCTGTTGGTAGGAAGTTCATGAACGTATGAATTCCCCGGGTATGTTAGATTTTTTTGTATCACGATAAAATTTGATTTAGATTATCGACAGCGAAATTTTAGTAAACGAAAAACGAACGGTCAGAGGTTATGTTTGCTAGAAAGTTTTACTAATCTCTCGAGTATTTTCAGTCATTACAAAGTCAGCTTTTCATACATGAAATAATTTTTTAGCACACACGACTTCATTTTAAATAGATTTTTGCTTATTTAAGCATTTATTCTCATTCAACAATAACGACTTAATTAAAAACTTAATACTATTTTTTGCTTTTTTGCTTATTTTAAATGAAAATGTATAAAAATTTGTTCTTTGCTAACCACATACGAGCGTCTACTCTAAGTAGTAAAAACTTTGTAGACATTTTTTGTAAAATAGAGAAAAAAGAAACAGAAAAAAAGCAGTAAAGGAGCAAAACTTCATTACTCTCTAAGCCATTAGTGAGTTGATGAGAGCTCCCTAATGTAGGCAATACATTATTGCATTTTGCCAAGAACCTTAGACATGCATGTATGTGTGTGTTGTATTGTGGGAAACAGTAAAAAACTATGAAAAAACTGTGGGAAAAGAATAAAATTAAATAAAAAAGTTTTTAATCATTGTTGAATTTTGTTTGAGAAAATGGTAAAATGAAGGGAAATGGAAAGAGGAGTGAGTTAACACTAACTTTAGGGATGAGCTAAAGGTCAGTTTTTGAATAGTTGGCAAAGAACGTGAGAAGTACTTTAAAGGTTTTACTTAAAATATAGCAAAAGGCTATTTAATTTAGCTTTAAAAGTTAAATGCTTTTTGCAATCAATTTCCAATTTCATTATAGTTTAAGTTAAAGTTAATTCTCTAGTTATAGTCTAAGTTAAAGCTAATAAACCTTTTCTTGTGCTAAATCCAGTTATAGCAGGCATGATTCCTAATAATAGTAAAGTCAAAGTTTCTTGTCATAACCTCCCTCAAGTCATAGACTTAAGTTATAGTTTTTACTGAAAGTGAAACTTAACCAAAAATTGTATAAAATACCAAAACCAAATAATAACGACTTTAAAAAATGTGCGTGTAATGTGGTATACCACATGACCACCTCAAATTACATTATTGCAGTTTTGACTATAAACATTTGGTATAGAAATTTTTCTCTTCTAGAGAACATTTTTTGGTTTTATCAAAAAACTATTCATTACAATAATAAATAATTGTACTAAACTGGAATCTTAGTGCAATACACTACAGTGAAATTTTAGTTAAATGTTTAATGTCCCTTTTTAGGAAATTTCTTTACCTAAAATTTATTTATAGAATTTTTTCATAACAAAAAATTTTCTAAAAATTTTTTACATTAAAAAATTTTTTTATAAAACATTTTTATATCTAAAAATGTTATACACCGAAAAATTTTCTTAAAAATTGTTTATATCGAAAAATATATTTTGTATAGAAATTTTTTATATAGTAAAATTTTCTATAGAAATTTTTTATATCGAAAAATTTCTATAGAAATTTTTAATACAATAAATAAATGTAACAGTTTTGGGATCAAATGCGAATACTTTTTATTTTGAATAATATCTACATCCCGAATATTTTGTTATTTTTTGATAGATATTTTATATTGAAAAATTTTCTATAGACATTTTTTATATTGAACAATTTTCTATAGATATTTTTTATATCTAAAATTTTCAATAGAAATTTTTTATATCGAAAAATTTTTCATAGAAATTTTATTTTTATATCGAAAAATTTTCTATAAATATTTTTATGTCGAAAAATTTCGATAAAAATTGTTTATATCGAAGACTTTTCTATAGAAAATTGTTATTTCAAAAAATTTCCTTATAAAGATTTTTAATAAAAATTTTAATAGAAATTTTTCTAAAAAAATTTTATATGAAAAATATTTTGTATCAAAAAATTTTTCATAGAAATTTTATTTTTATATCGAAAAATTTTCTATAAATATTTTTATATCGAAAAATTTCGATAAAAATTGTTTATATCGAAGACTTTTCTATAGAAAATTGTTATTTCAAAAAATTTTTTATAAAGATTTTTAATAAAAAATTTTTATATCGAAAAATGTGTGTAGAAATTTTTAATATCAAACAATTTTTTAAAGTTTTTCTACAGAAAAATTTTCTATAAAAATTTTTTATAACTAAAATTTTTTTATTGAAATTTTTAATTTTCTAAATTTTCTATTTACAATTTTAGATATTGAAAATCTATCTATTGAATTTTTTTTTATAGAAATTTTTTATTAATTTTTTTATGTGGAAAATAAATTTATTATATTGGAAAATTTTCTGTAAACATTTTTATTTTGAAAAATTTGCTGTATTTTTTCCAGATATTTTAAATATCTATAAATTTTCTCTAGAAATATAAATTTCTATAGAAATTTTTATGGCGAAAAATTTTTAATAGAAATTTTCTATAACAATTTTTTATATGAAAAATTTTTTGTATCAACAAATTTTCTATAAAAATTTTAATAACGAAAAATTTTCTATAAAAATTTAATATCATAAAATTTTTTATAAAAATTTTTATATCGAAAAATTTTCTATAAAAATTTTTATATCGAAAAATTTTCTATAAAAATTTGTATGTCGAAAAATTTTCTATAAAAATGTTTAAATCGAAAAATTTTTTATAAGAATTTTTATATCGAAAAATTTTCTATAAAAATTTTATATCGAAAAATTTTCTATAAAAATTTTTATATCGAAAAATTTTCTATAAAATTTCTATATCGAAAAATTTTCTATAAAATTTTTATATCGCAAAATATCCATAGAAATTTTTCATATTACAAAATTTTTAATACAAATCTAAACATTGTCTATAGAAATTCTTTATATAATGAAAAATTTTCTATAAAAATTTTCAAGTAAAAAATTTTCTATAGAAATTTTTTTATATCGAATTATTTTCTATAGTTTTTCTACCGAAAAATTTTTCTACAGAAAAATGTTCTATAGGAATTGTTCATAACGAAAAATTTTCTATTAAAATTTTTCATTTCGATATACAACGTTTCTATAGAAATTTTTTGTATCGAAAATTTTTCTATAGAAATTTTCATATCGAAAAATTTTCTAAGAAATCTTTTGTATCAAAAGAAATCTTTTGTATCGAAAAATGTTTTATAAAAATTTTTATATCGAAAAATTTTCTATAGAAATTTTTTATATCGAAAAATTTTCTATTTTTTTGTTCGAAAAATTTTCTAAAGAAATTTTTTGTATTGAAAAATTTTCCATAAAAATTATATATTGAAAAATTTTCCATAAAAAATTTTATATCGAAAAATCATCATAATTCTAGTCTTAGCTCTAGTCGTTGCCTAATGCCGCTATAGGGTAAAAATATAATAGAACACAACAAAAATATATCTGTTTTTTTGCAAACAAAAATAATTTTTAACAAGTTGACAGATTTTTACCGGAAAATTAACAACCAAACGAAAGAAAATTTTTCTCCATTTTCTTACACATTTTTATTTTTTTTTTTGCATGATAAAACTTTCTTCCTTAACAGCATAATTTTGCTGTATGCAAAAAAAAACTTCTCGAAAGCTCAGTAAAAGCCTTTTAAATATACATAAGTTTTTTCATTTCCATTTTCTTCTTTTTTTGCTACAATTTAATATCTTTTCGTTTAACATTATTTTGAGCTTTACTAAAATTTACAATGAATATGAAGAAAAACTCGAGTAGTCTAAGGAAATTGCATATTTTTAGGGATTTTTTTTGAAAGTAAAGCAGATGGAAAAGAATACTTTAACTATTGTATTCTGCTGCTTTTGGCCTCGATTGCGTTCGTTAGAGAGATTTTGTTAACATAAAAATTAGGTAATAAGAAAAATATGTGCAAAATTATGACATAATTTTAGATTTTTGATAGCAAAATACAAGAAAACTTAAATGCATAAATAATTGGGATTTTAAAATAAATATTTGAGACCTCTTAGGAGGGTTTTAATGCATAAATAATTGGGTTTTGAAATAAATATTTAAATTTAAGGAATATTAAATTTAAAGACCTGTTAGGAGGGTTTTACTGTAAACGATTTTAATTTTATTATCAAAATATTTATTTATAGTTTTTTTTTTATACAAATATTGTTTATGTATTTGTTTTATTATGTTTAGTTGTATTCAAAATATAAAAGGAAACGGATGTAACACTCCACAATATGTTTGTGTACTTCTGCTTTAGCACATCCACAAATACATACACATATGCTCACTAACTTCCTGCTACAGTCATCGGCATAAGTGTTTAGACTAAACAAAAACTTTTGAAATATTTTAGCGTTTTCTTTAGTTTATTTTCCCTATAACTCCACTTCGGCCCTTTACTGTATCTAAAATCTAATCGAAAAATAAAAATTGTGTTTTTCCACTTCTTCTGTGAGTGTGAATGAACTCGTTATTGATGACTTAATTCTACTTGATTTATTGATACATTTTTACCACACACACACACACACACACCTACACCTACAACTTAAACTAAAATGGTTTGTAAATATGCTCCAGTGAACTATCCATTAATGAATATTAAGATACTCCCCAATATGGATTTTTATTCGTTTATACATAAACCATAAGGTTTGAAATAGAAAAGCAAAATATTTCAAACTCTAACAAATTGGGTAAAGTTTGGAAGAGTAAATTAAGTTTTTTTTTATTTCGTAGATGGTTTGCGTTTTATTGATATCGACTACTAAAGAGAGTTCCGAATAAAATAGGCACTTGCATTATAGAGAACACAAGATTCCTAAGTTCATTCTCCCGAAGCTAGACGGGGTTGAACTTAAGCTCACTGACATTGCCAAATATCGGGGGGTCATTTTGGAGCCTAAGCTGTTCTGGAGCCTTAATACCCAATACAGGGTGTCTAAAGCAGCTATTGCACTCTATTCGTGTAGAAGAGCCTGAGGCCAAAGACTCTATAATATAAAGATTTTGCACTTCCCATAAAAAAGAGAGTATACCTCTTTTACTCCAATTCGGAAAAAACTAATGGTGACGATTATCCATGACATGCCAGTCACATACATGTAGGGTTCCCAACTTTTTTTATACCCTTCACCACCATAGGTGGAAAGGGTATTATAAGTTTGTGCTGATGTACGTAACGCATAGAAATATTTGTCTTAGACCCATCTTTTAGTACACCAAGAGGCTTACAATCACTTTCTGAGTCGATTTAGCGATGTCAGTCCGTCCGTCTTCCCGTCTGGCTGGACCCCTATGTTAACCATGTAATCAAAGTACAGGGGCCAAATTACCGCATTCGATATCGATCGAAAACTCAGACATTTAAGCGAATATTGTGAAGTATACTTTAGGGATGTTCAAAGTTACTTCGATGCAAAAATTTTATTGAAATTTGGTTTCCATTTTGATTCGTTTTTAAAAATATATATTGTTCAATTAAAACTCTTTTACTATTGTTCATCTTTTGGCAAATAACTTCAAAAAAATATAGTAAACTATGCATCTTTTAAATAATTTTGATTATCCTTAAAGTATGCTATACAAATGTTTTGAAAATATCTAAGATTTCGATCGATATCGAATGCGGTAATTTGGCCCCAGGTCGCAATTCTAAAGATAATTTGATGAAATTTGACACATATCATTTTTTTTTCGGTCCATTATTTATGGTACCTCCCATAGGTCCCACATCTCGGAATTGATATTTTGGCTACAAAAATTAATATTTTTTCATGAAATTTTAAACATATACTGCTTATGTAAACCAAAATTACTGTACCCAAAAATTAAATCAGTCCACTTTTGACCATAGCACCCATACAAACTCTTCTGTCAAAACTCACCAAATAAGACAAAAATCACTAAAACACTCGTAAATGAAGATTATGGGAATTTTAAGATTATTTTTTGCATACATAGCCTTTAGTTCGTCTATATATCGCGTTTCAATCGGATTAATAGTATCGGAGTTATAATAAAAAACTTAAGAAAAAAATATATTTTTTACGTAAAAATGTCAAAAATTTTCGTTTTAAAAAAATCATGAAAAATCGAAAACGGCAAAAAACTTCCAGATTTATTATTTTATCGCATAGCGACATATAATAGCAACAAAATGAGATATCGACCATAAAAATCGATTGATTTTTTTCGAATTTATTCACAATTTAGTGAATTCGCTCATTTTCACAAAATTTTAGTTTTTTTCTTGATATACGTATTATAGCGGGTTTTCAAAAGTATGAAAAAAATAAATTTTCCAATTTCAAGGGGTGCATGTCGGATTATTGTGAGATTTGATGAGAAACTTCCACCCACAAAATTTTAGTCGAATTGGACTACGATAACACGTAGCGCATAGGCCCCAAATCTGAAACATAGCCTTTAAATCGAAAAAAATTGAAAAATTTTAAGTTTTTGCAAAATTAACGCTATTTATTCCCCTTTTGCAAAAAAGTGGATCCTGGTCCTTAGGGCAAACACAATGAGATTTCCAATAAGCTACATATCTTTAAAATCGGTTAAACAGTTTTCGAGTTACTACAATTTGCACTGGCCATTACATGTCCTTTGAAAATCATAAAAATGCCATTAAGATCTGTTCCAAACAATTTTCTACATTCAATACTGTATCTCCACAGTAACACGTGTCCCACAGAAATACGTGTTTTGCCCAAAACTGTATTTCGCGTACTTGTTTTGCCATACATTTCTCATTCATCCAAAACACTTTGGCAGTACCTGGATATTGTATAGTGGTTTCAAAAGCATCTAATTTTTTTATTTTGTTGCGTTGTGTAATAGGAAAATATCAGTCAATTTTTGCGAAATTTTATATTTTATTGTTTACATGTATATTGTAAGTTAAAAAAGAAAAAAAAATTAAACTAAGTAAAATGTTTTTGTAAATTGTCTTCGGCAAGTCCTCAAGGACATGTAATGGCCAGTGAAAATTGTAATAACTCGAAAACTGTTTAACCGATTTTAAAGACATGTAGCTTATTGGAAAAATCATTGCGTTTGCACTAAGAACCAGAATCCACTTTTTTGCAAAAGGGGGAATAAATAGCTTTAATTTTGCAAAAACTGAAAATTTGTCATTTTTTCGATTTAAACGCTATTTTTCAGATTTGGGGCCTATGCGTTACGTGTTAACTTTGTCCAATTCGACTAAAATTTTGTGGCTGGAAGTTTCTCACTAAATCTCACAATAATCCGACATGCACCCTTTGAAATTGGAAAATTTATTTTTTTCATACATTTGAAAACCCGCTATAATGCGTATAACAAGCAAAAAACTAAAATTTTGTGAAAATGAGCGAATTCACTAAATTGTGAATAAATTCGAAAAAAATCAATCGATTTTTATGGTCGATATCTCATTTTGTTGCTATTATATGTCGCTATGCGATAAAATAATAAACCTGGAAGTTTTTTGGCCGTTTTCGATTTTTCATGATTTTTTTAAAACGAAATTTTTTGCCATTTTTACGTAAAAAATATATTTTTTTTCTTAAGTTTTTTATTATAACTCCGATACTATTGATCCGATTGAAACGCGATATATAGACGAATTAAAGGTTATGTAAATCTTAATTTTTCTGATTTTATTTTAATAATATCGGACTAGTAGTTTTTGAGTTATGATTAATTATTTGAAGAAACGTCTGAAAAAAATTGCAATTTAAAAAAAAAAAAAAAAATTAAAAAAAAATCTTGCCATAGAATTTAAAAATTTTACCATTTTTGTACTAAGGTAGCCATGATACATCAAATGTATATAGTGGTTACTCGAGCACATTTTTGCTGTTGCCCTGTGTAATCGAAGATAATCGGTCCCTAGCTCTCATATAAGTCCAAATGACGGAAATAGCTTAAATATATAAGTTTTTAAAAAATGTTTGTATAATAGCAAAATTTAGCAAATATTTTTTCTTTATACAGGAAAAAGAACACCTTTGACCTTAGTGGTGAAGGGCATTGCATGGTCGGGCTTGACTGACTATAGCCCTTTCTTACTTGGTTTTAAAATTCTGAATTAAAATATATAAATGTAGATATAAAATAAAAAAATTTAAGGTTGATATCTTGCATAGCTTCGTCGTATTTCGCGAAAATTTATTTTTTTCGGTCATAATTTGATTAGGTCTCTGGTTAATGTTGCCAATGCATATTGCGAGTATTGCCCAGTGGGGCGTTTTTTTACTTTTTATACCCTTCACTACCATAGGTTGAAAGGGTTGTTGTTGTAACAGCTCTAACATTTACAAATTTATAATTTTGATTTGATGGGGGATCTGTTTGGAGATCAAGGCCAAGAAATTTTGCTACTCTTACTGGATGAGTCCAGAAATCCTCAGGACTAAGTGAAGTAGGGTTGGCGGGTATCATGAGAACCCTGACCCCAAGCTGGGCATATGTTGGGGACGGCACGGTCTATGCGGGACCAAAAGATATTTAATCTGTTGTTCTATCCCGATCTCAGTAGAGCCAGAATAACTCTTGTTGTTAGAGCTGCATTTTGCCAGCATTGAATATATCTCCACTGAGTATCACTTAGCGACGCTGACCACACTGGATCAGCATAATTTTCCACTGACCGACCAATCGCTTTATAGGTAGACAGCAAGGTTTCTTTGAGGACTTTGTTTATACATCGCAATTTATGCGCGACAGTTGTGGCATATGCTAGCGAAGTAAAAAGGTTGTCGAGTATGACTCCCAGGATTTTCGGGTGGTTCACTGTCGGAATTGGTACACCATGGATCTCGACGCCAAGTTGTAGGCTCGTTAATAGGGTTGCTAAGGATTTAGTTGGTTGTATCTTTTGGTTACGTTCAGTGAAGAAATTATGGATGTACTGACAAAACGATTCACCTTACCGCATGCAGTCGTCCGCATATGATATCACTTTAACGCCTTGGGGTGTTTAGAGAGGTCGAAGTTAAACAGGAGTGGCGACAGGACTCCTCCCTGATCCAGTTTGACTTTACGGTGTTTTGAGCGCTGGTCTCAAAACTCTACGAACGACTGATGACCACTCAGATAATTTACTATCCAACTCTTCAAATTTGTTGACATTGTGGACAGCAGGATGTCCTGAAAGAGCGTAGCATGGCTTACCGTATCAAAAGGCTTTTTACAAGTCAAGCGCCACAAGGACCTCTGCTGGTTTAAGCCCTCTGCCATCTGAGTAGTTATGGCCGTTAATGCTGTGGTGGTGCTGTGCATTTTGCGGAATCCATGCTGGTGGCAAGCTGCTGATAGTTGCCTGGTCAGCTGGGGGAGAAGTAGAGCCTCGAGTGTTTTCGCGACTGGCAACAGGAGGGATATCGGTCTGTATTATGATCCCTCATTCGCGGATTTCCCAGGTTTTAATATTGGGATCACTTCACCCACTTTCCAGACATCGGGTATAGTAAGGCTGGTCATTAGGGTGACAATGAAATATATGGGAAAATTTTTTTTCCAGAATTTTAAACAAAAATGTGAAGATTCTTTTGCCACTTGGTCTAAAACATACTTGCTGAAAATTTGAGCCAAATCGGATAACTCTATCCCGTGCACCTTTGAGGTCAAAGTTCAAATTTTGGGAAATATAGTGTATTCGCCTATATTAGAGCTAAAAAAATAGCTTTTCGATATGAATTATACCGAAATCCAATGGGATTAATGTGCCACATAGTGTAGAACATGCATGCTGAAAATATTAGCCGAATCGGGTAACTCTATGCCGTGCACCTTTGAGGTCAAAGTTCAAATTTTGGGAAATTCTGTATATTTAACTATAATTGATTTAAAAATATCGTTTTTTTAAGTATATTCATTTAAATTGTTCAGAAACTGGATGTTTTAGATATTTCTAAAAGTATTCTGAAATATTATGAGTAAATTTAACCCTTTTTTGCAACGGCTAGTTATTTCTAAAAACGAAAAACTGAAATTTTAAAACCAATATTTAAAAATATATATTTATGTGAATGTTTTTCGTATAGAAGCAAAAGTAGTATATTTTAATTGGAATAAAAATATGTTTTTAATATAAAAAGTAAGGCAACTTGAGAGGTCTTTTCCGATAAGTTTGATTAAATGTAATCATTTCTTAAATTATTTAAATTCGCATGCTTCGTATATTGCTGTCGATAGTTTTGAACAACCTAAAAAGAAACACAATAATTATTTAAATGTAAATTAGTTAAATTTAAATATAACTTACTTTGAATAAATACTGTCGCTGCTGTTCATCTTTTGTGATCTTCTCATGATAATCTTCAACAAACTTAATACCTCGTTCAGCGCAGTCATTAACAACCTTTAGTTTTTGAATAATAAATTTTCCTTTTCTATAATCTTCACAATCTTTCCAGCTACTTGAGTCTTTTTGTAAAAAATCCATTGAAATTTGGAATCTCTTGAAAACACTTTTCGTATTTTTGGATACAAGTTCAATCAAAATTGATGAATTATCTTTAGCGAAGAAAGTATTAAGATTTTCTTTTTTAATTAAAAACTTTTTCAAAATTTCTTCCTCCTCAAGGTTTTCTTCTTCCATAAAAGTCAAAATTTTTTTAGCCATTTTGTTTTTTGTTTCAAAGTCTATTCTATCATCGAATAAACTGAATGCTACGCATTCTTCATTAAGGTAATATAGATGATTAATAAACTTTTTTATGGCTCCATCAGCAATTTGTGCATTTATTTTCTTATAATCTTCTAAATTTCTCAAAAATAATATGTCGTTTAAGGGAGCTTGCTCCGCTTTATCAGAATTGAACCAGAAAAATGCATAGCACTTTATAACAAAACCTGCAACTTCAACTAGACCATTTATTTCTAATTCTGTGATTTCTGGGAATTGATTGCGAAACATCAATAACTTAAGGCAATATATTCCCTTAGCCATCCATCCATCTAGCTAAATGAAGAGCACCGGGTTTAAAAAATTTTATCCCACTAGGAGGACTTCCACCCAGAAATATGATAATCAATTCCAGGAACTCTTTGTAGTCATTTCGTGGAAAGTCCTCTTTAACTTTTATATTTGCAAAATCTAAAATTTTAGCGCAATCATCGCCTACTATTTCTTTTATTCGAGGTATTGCTAATCACGTCATATACTCATCCTTTTTTACGTTTGACCATTGTTTTTTGAATTTTTCTTTTCTGAAACTTCTGGGCCAGTCGAAGAACAAATTTTTGTTTCGTTAAAAACAGCTGCTAAAACTATTTCAAACACATGGTGTCTGCATCCTAGGAACAAAATGTCTCTACGTATTTTTTTTCTAATATATTGCAGACCCCTTTAAATTTGCCAGTGTTTGAGGCGGTTGTGTCAAAGACAAATGCCTCGATTCTATCCAAAACTTGATACTCTTCTAATGAATCATATACTGCAGCTGCTATTTCAACGCCAGTTCCAGCCGGTATATCAGGAATATTAATTATTTGTTCAAAATCGAGAGCGGTTGCAATTATTGACAGTCGGTCTTCGTTTTTTCCTGATATGCCAGATAACAGTTTTGTATCCCAGTGTATCGTTAGTGCCTGAGTATTGGATTGAAGTTTTAACCCGATTCGAGTACTATTTGCTTTTCTGAATGCATCCCTTTGCTGATGAATAGACGTGCGGTTAATAACATACTCTGATGAGTTTAATCCAACTGCATCCAAAACTGCAATAAGCAAGTGAACAGTATCTCTAGAGCTTAATTTTAATTTATTTAAAACTGCAGCAAGTCTCGGCGTTAAAATTTCTTTACATGGCCTTTTTGTGTTTGAAGTATTTTGTTTTTGTGAACTATTGAAAGTATCAGGACAACTCGTGGTCATTGGGTCCATTATATGATCATTAGCTTCCGTAGATTCACCGTTTTCTGACTCATCTGAACACCAACTGATAAAAATCATGTTTTACAGGGGTTGAGGTCTGCACTAACAGGTTACATAGTTTATCACCTTTTTTAAATGTTGTATTTAAAGCTAAGAAATTTGGTCGTCTTGACCCCCGTAGCAAAAAAGGGTTAAATTTACTCATAATATTTCAGAATACTTTTAGAAATATCTAAAACATCCAGTTTCTGAACAATTTAAATGAATATACTTAAAAAAACGATATTTTTAAATCAATTATAGTTAAATATACAGAATTTCCCAAAATTTGAACTTTGACCTCAAAGGTGCACGGGATAGAGTTATCCGATTTGGCTCAAATTTTCAGCAAGTATATTTTAGACCAAGTGGCAAAAGAATCTTCACATTTATCATCAAAAATCCAAAGTTGATTTTTCATTGTCACCCTACTGGTCATAGACAGATTTATGACACCTGTCAAGAACTCGACTTCCCACTCGATGAGGTGTTTTAGTATCAGCATAGAAATTCCGTCAGGACCAATTGCCTTTGAAGGCTTAGCTGTACGGATGGCCTTTGCAACTCCCGCAGGCGTAAAAAGTTGTGGTAGGTCCGAGACTGGGAGATCATGCAGCTTGCGAACAATACTTCTTTTCGCCTTGTCTCTCTCGGGTTGCTCAACAAGTAATCGGCTAAAAGCGATCCGATCATCCTTTTTGATAGGGTTCGAGAGAGATCGAACAGTGGACCACAACTTACTTATTCCCGCGCCAATGCTGCAGTTCTTCAGGTGATCAAGTCAACGGTTTCGCTTGTCCTCATTTACCAATCTTCTGATATCACGGTTCAGCTGGACGATCCTAGGATCATCAGGGTTGGTATTGCGAATCGCATCACGCTCATCTGCTAATCCCACTGCTTCTGCGTGAAAGTGCTGCCTCACTACGGCTGCAGCGTTGATGGTTGCGCAAAACTCCCTCTCTGCGTCGTGCATGTTCGAGGGTGGTTGGAGGAAATGGTATATTGGGCTTGTGTTAATGTTTGTAACACACTCAGGGAGCGATTCTGAGACAAAAGGTGGGTCTCAGTACCTTTTGTCTCAGAATCACTCCCTAAGTTGTTTTAGCGATGTCCGTCCGGCTAGCTAGGCCGATATCCATGTAAGCTTGTTATCAAAGTACAGGTCGTAACTTTCATGAAATTTGTCACAAACTCATATTTTGGTCCAAGGACGATTCCAACTTGCGTACCCAACTTGTGTACCCAACTTGTGTACTCAACTTGTGTACCCAACTTTGTATGAATCAGCCTATATGTGACTAACCTCCCACACATTCTAAGAAAATTTTTAAATACAATAAAGAAAACTTTACACAGATTAATATTATGTATATGTCAACCGATAACCGAAATTTTGTAACAATCGATCCACAATTGACCTTAGCCCCTAAATAAATTTTGAAAGTACACGTAGTATATTTATGTCTTAAGGAGAACTTGTTAAATTGTTAGTGCATATATGACCTTTGTAGTGAAGGGTATCATATATACTTGACCGTCTATAGCTTTTCTTACTTGTTTATATTTGATTTATTGTGATTACACACTGCGACAAAAAAAAATGAAGTAAAAGTTTCTGGAATGTTATATCATTTTTCTGATAGGTACTGTCGAGCAGAACAACACTCTGTTTTTGGAATTTTCAAAACACTTCCAAAATCTGGAGTTAGGGTAAAAAACCGGGTTTTCATACCCGTATGCAGTTATCACGCTGTAACATAGACAAATGTCAACCGATTTTAAATTTGTTAAAAGATATTGAAAGAAGAAGCTTAGTCCTTTTCAACGATATATAGTTTCTTAAAATATACTTTTTTTTAACACCAAATATATTTTTTCCGGTTTTTTACACATTTTTCTATTTTCGGGACGTTGTTTCACAATAGTTTTGTATAGAAATATATAAGATAACCTATAAAACGAGCGTTCATATTTAAAACTCCGATAAAAAATTACTGATTTATTCAGCTTAAAAGAAAAACAAAATTAAAAAAAAAAAAAAAAATGACTTTTTTAATGAGTTTTTCCTTGATGATCAACTAAAAAGAGGAAGGTCAAGCAAACATTTTTAAACGAAATCGTTAAAAACTTTTTTTTCGTAAAAACTTGTTTTTCTTTAATGCTGACTAAATCAAACATTTTTTAAAATCGGTTGGCATTTGCCTAAGTGACATGGTAAGTGCATAGGGGTATGAAAAACCAGTTTTTTACCCGTAACTCCAGGGGCCAAATTACAGTATTCGATATCGATCGAAATCTTAGATATTTTCAAAACATTTGTATAGCATACTTTAAGGATAATCAAAATTATTTAAAAGATGCACAGTTTACTATATTTTTTTTTAAGTTATTTGCCAAAAAATGAACAATAGTAAAAGAGTTTCAATTGAACTATATGTTTTTAAAAACTAATCAAATTGGATACAAAATTTCAATAAACTTTTTGTATCGAAGTAACTTTGAACATCCCTAAAGTATGCTTCACAATATTCGCTTAAAAGTCTGAGTTTTCGATAGATATCGAATGCGGTAACTTGACCCCAGATTTTAGGGGTGTTTTGAAAATTCCAAAAACAGAGTGTTGTTCTACTCAACATCCCACAAGCTTTTACTTTATTTTTTTTTGTCGCAGTGTGTTATAATATAAAATTATGGATTTAACTTTAATGATTTCAAACTGTTAACCTTCCACTCTAAGAGTTTTTATTTTAATTGACAACGTGCTAAAAAATACGTAGTTCTTTAATTGATGCTTAATGTTAAACAGCGGGATATCTCCATAACTTCCACTAGTAAAGCATTAAAGCATCGCTTAAAGTGTAATTATAATAAAAGCGACGTGCGAAAAACTGAAATTAGTTTTTTTATACTTAAGATTTAAATAAAAAAACTCTATAAAAATTGTATTTCTTAACCACGAGTACATATAACTCTTTTCAAGTCCTTTTCTTTAAACATTCAAGTTTGAGTAATATGATAATATTTTCTTTTATTATTTTTTATGTCAAATGTTATTTTTATTTTTATGCTGCAAATGACATCTTACTTCAATATTTTTCATTTTGAGTTATTTTTCTTTATATTTTCTTATTTAGTTATGAGTTATTTTGTTATTTCTTAGATAAATATTTTTGTCGTACTGACACCAATTTAGAATTTCAATGAATGGAAAAGAAAAGAAAGAGATGAAATGTTTTTGTATGTAAATTTTGCTTCATCTGTCAAAAAAAGCTACACAATACTCGTACTGACTTTAGTTCATTTGATATTTATCAGCTCCGAAAAACTATGAAAAGGAGTTGAAAAAGTTGTTTGGAATTGAAGTGATGTTCTACGAGAATATTACTAAAGCACAAATGGGAAAGAGTATCATATATGTTTAATATGTTAGTAAATGGTATAAAAAAGTACCAAGCCCGACCCTACACCACTGAGGTCCATTATTTATCCAAGCTATTAAATGATTTTCTTTTTATATTTGTTAAAAATTCAGTTAAAATTTTGTTACTATCCCTGTTCCTATCGGTATAAGACATATAATGTTATCGATTTTCCCTTTTTACCCCTTTAATGAAAAAAAGTACCAATGCGTGCATAGTACTTCTTTCATGTTAATAGATTTCTCTTTAAACTTCATTTCTAGCTTTATTGGAAAGATATGCAAGGATCAAAAACAACGAAACTAACCATACAAATTTTCCCGTTTTTACCCCATTAATCGAAAAAGCACCGAAAATTTTTCAATTTCTAAACGATAAAATACAGTTTTTTTTGTTATAAGTTTGTAAAAACTAAATTTCAATTTATTCTTTATTTTTTCTATAAAACCTAAATAAATACTTAAACTCTAAAAATAAATACTTAAAGGACTAATTCGAGTAAATACCACCAATTGACTAAATACTCCCACCCTAGTTATGCTGACGTCTCCTGTGATGTATCTTTTCCCGAAACTTGATATACACTCACATTATCACGTTTCTCTTTTACAGTTTTACCGCTTAATACCTGCAGCATTCTCGCATAGACCAGTTTTCTAACATTTAAGGCCCACAGAAAGTCCATATGATTAAATTCTTTTTCGGGTATTAAATATTTGCCCAAAGGTTTTCCCAAATCCTTGTACATATCTTCGACATCACTCGGGTGACAAAGAAGATCATTGGTCGAATAATAGACATAAGTGGGTACGGTTACAGACGAGAGGTTATAGCGTGGTGGTTCACGTTCTTTATACAATAGCATATTTTTACTGGAACTATAGCTATAGGGGGCAAATTTGCCGGTTTTAATGATTTGTATAAAATGTTTGACCTGTTTGGCGGCCACACCGGCGGGATAATGACCCAAGATGACGGGGAACATTTTCTAGATTTAAATAAGAATTAACTATTAAATAAATTCATAATATAAATATTTCTACTTACCCTATTAAACTCGGCCCAATTGCGTCCCACTATGCCAAAAACAGCCTCTATACACAATCTCTCGGTTTCCTCGGTCATGCGACACAAAAACCGGAATTCGCCATTAAACATCTCCGTTATAGAACTGCCCACCAGACTCTGGAATATATTAATAATCCATTAATTAAAAATTTTCTCTAAAAATCCAGTTTTTTACTCTACTTACATTAAAATATAAATTTATCGCTCTTATATAGGGATGTTCCTCGGTTTCCCGGGCATACACTGCCGGTGCCATGGCCTGCATCATTATTATCTTCTTATTATATTCCGGTCTCATCGAACACATAACAAAGAACGCTGTACAACCCTGAGAGTGCCCCGCGTAGTGCAGTTGCTTTTGGTTGGTAGTCTTGAGTACATAATCAATCATAGCTGGCAAATCGTATATACCTATTTCATGCCATGAAAATTCCCAGAATTTTTTACCATCTGGATCCAGGTGTGTGTGATTGCGTGAATACCGGTTACCGCGTGCATTACCCAGCCAAACGTCGTAGTTCTTGTCGGCGAGGAGATAGGCTGGAAAGATACAAAAAGAAATATAGTTATGTTGGTAAAGATTTTTTTGAAACATAATATGAGAACTATATAGTTTTATTTTAAATTTGAGGCCCGGCTTCTTCTGTTATCCTTGACTCCCAGTGAAGCATATGGCCTCAAAGCCCGGCTACTTGTAAACTAGTAAAAAATTTAAATCGCCTAATGATCTAATATCAAAGGCAGTCAGCTAACATGTGCTGCTAGTTCACCTATGAGAACTATAAAATATGGGTTAGGCGTCTCTATTACTATAAAAATAAAGGACCCTTCTAATGTTGACGACCCCCCCAAACGTTTAAAGGACCGTGATTTCCGAATTTGCACCTGGAATGTACAAATTTACAGAGAAAAGTACAAATCCGTTATTACCGCCTTACAGGAAGTGCGATGGATTGGAAAAGGCGTCACAACAGCACCAAAAGATCACACGCTATATTGTAGTTGCCATGAAACGAGACACAAATTTGGTTGGGGATTCGTGGTAAGCCGAAGGCTATAACATATTGTCTCAAAATTCACTCTGTTTTATGAGAGGCTAGCTACAATTCGCATAAAGGCCAAGTTCTTTAACATCGGTCTTATCTTTGCCCATGCCCGGACATAAAACAATGATGAACCAGTTTGGGTTCCGAGAGAATCGATCTTGTGTTGATCTTATCAACACAGTAAGAATAGTACTGGAGCAATGTAGTGAATTCCGCACCCCCATTTACCTAGCGTTTATCGACACAAGGACTTGGAATACGCTGATCACGTATGTCTTCTAAGCCAAAGCTCAGGTGACCTTCAAGAAAACACAAGCGCTATTACGTTTGAATTTCGGGCAGCTGGGCTGGAAATCAATATTTCCAAGACAAAGATTATGTCTGAAGGCTATGGCACAAACTATGCTATGGATGTGTAGGTACCTTTAATTATCTTGGTAGTTTGGTATCTACAAAAGGTGGCGCCGACGAGAATATTGAATCGCGTATTATTAAGACAAAATCTGCATTCTCCGAGCTATTTAGAAATTTCGGCAAATATCAACAACAACTGAGCTTTGAATATCTAACTCAAATGTCAAGTACATCTTGTATTTTTGTTTTTAATTATACCAACACTCAGGGGATACCCCTATAAATGCGTTGCATTGTGTTGATGTTATGAAATAAAGGATTGGGTAGGAGGAAAGATAGAGTAGTGTTTGTGGATATTTGATTTGAATCGTTGGATATTGTATTGGGTTGGAAAAACATAGTCAGGAAGAGAGTTCCACATTCGAATAGTTCGGCCAAAAAACGAGTTTTCTTTGTAATGCGTTGTACGGCTCATATTCCAACTAATTACAAAAGGATGCGCTCTGTTTGCTAAAAGTGTGTTTCATCTAAAAGTATGTGCATTTGGAATAAGACTACGTATGACATCAGAACATTTAGCGTGGTAATATCTGTAGAACAATGAAAGGCAACCTACGTTTCGACGATGTTCGAGTGTACTTAAAGATTCACAAATAGTGATATCACCTATTAGGCCAATGGCTCGCTTTTAAACACGATCCAACATTTCAAGACTAGAACGTGCACCGCCTGCCCAAACGTGAGAATTGTATTCCATTTTTGGGCGTATGTACGTAGTATATATCCGGAGTAAGTCGGTTGGTGAGAAATATGTTCTACATCGTCTTAAAAACCCTAGGCATTTAAATGATTCTTTTGACACGTCAAAAACTTGTTGATTCCACCGGACATCAGGCTGTACTTTTATACCGAGGATAGAGAGGGAATCGGTTCCTTGGATGGTTGAGTCACCCATTCGAAGGGAGGAAGACGGTGAGTTTACGAATCGTTTATGTGTTAATAAACAACATTGAGTTTTGAGTGCATTGAAGTCAACCATGTTAGCTTTGCCCCATGTGTAAATTATATTAAGGTCACGATTGAGCGATTCATTCATTTTAAATCTGGACAGATTGACCTCGAAGATTAATGGTCTCCGATCGAAAGAATATGAGTGGCTGATATTACTGTCATCCGCAAATGAGTAAATTGGGTTAGAAGTAATTTCCAGTAAATGAAGATCTACTAAAGGCTACAAACCAAACCCCATCTTCTATAGAGGTATGCCAACGGAAATGGCGGTGGATAGGCCACACACTTCGAAAGCCAAATACCAGCAATGCTCGACAAGCGCTTCGTTGGAATCCACAAGTAAGCGGCCGTCGTATTGGTGCACCTACTAGAACGTGAAGGAGGTCAATTGATGCGGAGTTAAAAGCAGCAAAATATTCATGGAATGATGTATGCCTAACATCTCGCAATAGAGTTCGAATAGAGAGGCCCTATGCTCCACCGGGAGTCAAGGATAACAGAAAAATAACCTACCAAAGATGCTTTTTACGAGCTCCTAGACAGAGCATATGACCGCTGTACCCACCATGACATTAGAATTGTTCTAGGAGATTTTATTGCAAAACAAGGAAGGAAAGCTATCTTTGGTCAAACTGTCGGGAAACTAAGCTTTCACGAAACTACATCTGATAACGGAATAGCTACACAAGATTTCAACATCTCGACATTTATAAGGCCACGAGGTTATCACCAGATCAATTGACTAAAAATCAAATTGATCATTTTGTGATAGACGGAAGGCATCCTTCCAGTGTTTTAGATGTACGATCGATCAGCAGCATGAACATAGATTCGGATCATTACCTAGTGGCAGCAAAGATATGTACTCGAATAAATATATACCAAAGCTCCGATGGAAAGACCAGGTAATAGAGGACATCTCGAAACATGGTGTAAGAAATTGTAGAAGATTCGCTGAATATCAAGTTCTTTGGAATTCTGTTTTATGTTCGGCCTTAAAGATGATTTAACAGTACCCAGCCACTAAAAATAACAAGTATTTGCAGAGGTTATAAAAGAACAAGAACAGCTGTACTCCCAAGTCCTCATAAACAGGAATCAAACCGTCTTCGGTTCTGTTGAATGCTATCGCGCAACTCTAAGGAAGGTTGACGAGCTATGGCTAGGAAGGGCTCTGAATGTTGCCAACAAGGTCGAAATCTAACCATACTTAGGGCTGAGATTAGTAAATTTCAGAGGATGAGAAATTCATAGTCATCTGGATCATTGAGCGTTATCCAAACATTCTAATGCTAGAAACATAATCACGGCTACGGGCTACAACCTGTCAAAAATAGGTTACACGCATTGAAATGGAAATAAATTTTTTAGCGTCGGCACAGCTACACGACTACCGACCACCGTTGTAGCTGTAGCCAAGATTAAACGAATTTCTATTTTTATTGGCGACAATAACAAATTTAGTGCTGTCAACACCATAGAATATTGAAATAAATGAGCGATTTAAACCACTTAACTTTATTTACAATAATTATGAAGGAAATTGAAATAAACAAATAATATACTTATCAAATATTTATATATATAATGTATATAATAATATCTGATAGATTTATCAGATTCTGCGTATAACTGCTATTTTTTTGCACGATTTGTCAGGTACTCAATGAGACCTACAAACCACTCTAGTTCGTTTCCCGAGTTTTCTAGTGTATCGGAGTGTTATTTACTGTGAATATCTCTAAAATTCAGATACATCTGACAACGAGCTTATCGAGGGCTATGAATCTGATTAGAAAAAAGACTTTGCTTGATGCTGTCTGACCCTTAAGATATTCTGCAGGTCAAAACAATGGCCATTTATAAGGTTATGGCTATGATACTACGGAATATACGAAAAGAGTATTCGAAAAATTCGTTCTAACCTCTGAAAACCAGGCGAGAAGGCGAGACATTCTACTATAGAACTCCTATGGGTGCCCAATCATAGCAACGAACTTTATTGAGGATAACCTCGCCAAAACCAGAATCTAACCACCCACAAAACGATCGCCAGTACGTATTTCGTAGGGAACGCTCTACGGGAAATCTGCATGCCTTCCTATCGAAAAAATGTTGTCGTTCAATCCACCGATTTGGCGAACGTAAAGTTGTGGCTCTGGATATTTCTATATTTCTTTCATGGTGCATTTTTATCAAAACTTTTTGCTTTTGATGTCTTCCTCAGAGATCGCACTATAAGAGTTATATTAGTGGGATCTCATCAAACGAGTTAAGGATTAATTAAGGAGTAGCTCCATTTTTTCTCCTATTCTATTTTTTATATTCATAAACGACCTTCTGTGTCACACTTCTAATCCTAAATACAATTTTGCAGATGATAGTAACATTTGCCATTCGTATTCATTCAATTATAAACTAATGTGGGGTTTATATAACTCAAGCGGCTGACGATTGAGTGAAATTTACATGTGTTTTGTTATTGTAACAAAAACAAAATACATGTAAATTTCACTCAATCGTCAGCCGCTTGAGTTATATAAACCCCACATAAGCCTTTTTGAGGTATGTGCTATAAGCAGGGATGCATACCATACATCGATGTTTTAGAAACATCGATGTATCGTTCATAAACATCGATGTTTTGACAGACGATACATCGAAATTCCGAACTAAAAACATCGTTCATACAAGATTTTTTATTTATTTTAGATTTTTTTTTTTGCATTTAATTTTATTTTTCCTTTACTAAATTAAATACTTTGCATGTTTATGGTTTTAATATCATCTAAAGCTGTTAAATAAACAATTAGTGAAACGAAAGTACAGATGTACCATTTATCTCCTATTACACCAGTAAAAAGTGATGCCATTCAGATTTTGTAGGATATAAAATCATTGTTCCCCAAACTTTCAACTATCGCAATGCTTTATCTTCAGATCGTTGCCACTTCTGTGCCTAGCGGGCGTTTGTCTTCGGAAGATGGAGCCACCATCACTGATGTTTTTTTATGGAAACATCGACATTTCGAAACAACGATGTTTTTAAAAACGATATTGCATCCCTATATACGAAGTGTTATGATCGAACCAAAGATGGCAACACAGTGAACAAAATGCAAATACGGTATTTGTAGGCGTGGCAAGCAAATAAAATTTGAAGGAAAATATTGGAAAATCTCTTGTCTTCTCAATTTTTTTTTATGAACTTTTGAAAAATAAAAGAATGCATAACAAATTTTTTTCCATCCAAAGTTGAGCAATATCTCAAAAACCACTCCATGGAATACAAATAATGTTAATGCAGCATAAACAAAACGTTGCTACCAAATTTCGGTTTTTAATTTTTACTAAAAATAATGAAACATTTATTAGTTACGCTACTTTAAACCACGTAACTACGTAGATTTCTTAAAAAATCAATATCTCGAAAACTAGAGCTGCTACAAAAAGTGAATTAGAAGCATTAAAGCCCAATATTAGATGCATACAAAATGACTGAGCAATCTAAGGCACCTTAAACAAGTTATCATTTTGTCGGTCTATGTTATAAATGGTTCAGCATAAACGAACTTATGAGATTCAATAATTTTTTCCGAATCTTCTACCTTCCAACCGTTTTATAAACATTATGACCGAATTATTTAAAAACTTGCCATATAGAATGAAGGATCCCTATGTCCTTCATCAAAATTTTCTTAATTGCATATAAAAACTTCTCATTACTCTAGCGCTTTGGTTCTGGTCATATAAATGCCGCATTGAATATATTGTATTTACACATATTTATTTATTAATTTTATCATCTCCACATCATCAATAATATCAGACAGCCGTCAATAACATTAAATCTGTTCTTAATATGCAGCTGGTGGAAAATGAAAATCAAATAAAAATGTTTCCCTATCACTTCCTTCCATATGGCGGAAACTTGAGTTGAGAACATGTTCGTGTACTCGAACTCATATTTAAGCATTTAATTAAATGCATAAGTAAATAAATAAATATTTTCATTTATTTATGTGACATACACTTTTACATGTAAAAATAATACAAACACAAATACACAGACACAGTTTTACTCAGTTTACAACATTACCAATAACTACTACTACTTTAATCCTTGCAATTTGTAATAACATCCTTGTCATATTTTCTTACTTCCTCTGACTTGTCGTTTCCTTTTCTATCTTTCAGAGATTTTTTTATTATTGTTGTTGCTTTTCTGCGTGGAAGTAATTAATCAATGTTTATCTTAGAAATTACTCAACTTCATATTTTTTTAAATCAACAAATAAAACAACAACTATAATAAATACAATAAAACATCGGCATTATAACAATTTTTACTAGACAACATTTTGCTGCAGAGCGGCAACAGCTTTTTGTATTCTCACTGTCTGAGCTTTTACCGGCGGTATTTAAGCACAGACACAGATTAACTGCAGAGATTTCATGGCAAATTTTTTCTATTACTTTAAAGGAAAACACTATTTCCGGGACAGAAAAATTTTGGAAATTTTTCTATAAAAATAGAAAAATTTTGCAAATTTTTTCTATAAAAAAAGAAACATTTTGTAAATTTGTCTATAAAAAAAAGAAAAATTTTGTAAATTTAAAAAAAAAAGAAAAATTTTGTAAATTTTTCAATAAAAAAAAAAGAAAAATTTTGTAAATTTTTCTGTAAAAAAATAAAAATTTTGGAAATTTTTCTATAAAAATATAAAAATTTTTAAAATTTTTCTATAAAAATAGAAAAATTTTGGAAATTTTTCTATAAAAATAGAAAAATTTTGGAAATTTTTCTATAAAAATAGAAAAATTTTGGAAATTTTTCTATAAAAATAGAAAAACCGTGGAAGTTTTTCTATAAAAATAAAAAAAATTGTGAAAATTTTTCTATAAAAATAGAAAATAGAAAAAATTCTATGAAAAATTTTCTATAAAAATAGAAAAATTTTGGAAATTTTTCTATAAAAATAGAAAAATTTTGGAAATTTTTCTATAAAAATAGAAAAATTTTGGAAATTTTTCTATAAAAATAGAAAAATTTTGGAAATTTTTCTATAAAAAGAGAAAAATTTTGGAAATTTTTCTATAAAAATAGAAAAATTTTGGAAATTTTTCTATAAAAATAGAAAAAATTTGGAAATTTTTCTATAAAAAGAGAAAAATTTTGGAAATTTTTCTATAAAAATAGAAAAATTTTGGAAATTTTTCTATAAAAATAGAAAAATTTTGCAAATTTTTCTATAAAAATAGAAAAATTTTGGAAATTTTTCTATAAAAGTAGAAAAACCGTGGAAGTTTTTCTATAAAAATAAAAAAAAATTGTGAACATTTTTGTATAAATATAGAAAATAGAAAAACTTCTACGAAAATTTTCTATAAAAATAGAAAAATTTTGGAAATTTTTCTATAAAAATAGAAAAATTTTGGAAATTTTTCTATAAAAAAAGAAACATTTTGGAAATTTTTCTATAAAAATAGAAAAATTTTGGAAATTTTTCTATAAAAATAGAGAAATTTTGGAAAATTTTCTATAAAAATAGAAAAAGTTTGAAAATTTTTCTATATAAATAGAAAAATTATAGAAAAATTTTCAAAATTTTTCTATTTCTATAGAAAAATTTTCAAAATTTTTCTCTAAAAATAGAAAAATTTTGGAAATTTTTCTATAAAAATAGAAAAAATTTGGAAATTTTTCTATAAAAATAGAAAAACCGTGGATGTTTTTCTATATAAAAAAAAATGTGAAAATTTTTGTATACAAATAGAAAATAGAAAAACTTCTACGAAAATTTTCTATAAAAATAGAAAAATTTTGGAAATTTTTCTATAAAAATAGAAAAATTTTTTAAATTTTTCTATAAAAATAGAAAAATTTTGGAAATTTTTCTATAAAAATAGAAAAAATTTGGAAATTTTTCTATAAAAATAGAAAAATTTTGGAAATTTTTCTATAAAAATAGAAAAATTTTGGAAATTTTTCTATAAAAATAGAAAAATTTTGGAAATTTTTCTATAAAAATAGAAAAATTTTGGAAATTTTTCTATAAAAATAGAAAAATTTTGGAAATTTTTCTATAAAAATAGAAAAATTTTGGAAATTTTTCTATAAAAATAGAAAAATTTTGGAAATTTTTCTATAAAAATAGAAAAATTTTGGAAATTTTTCTATAAAAATAGATAAATTTTGGAAATTTTTCTATAAAAATAGAAAAATTTTGGAAATTTTTCTATAAAAATAGAAAAATTTTGGAAATTTTTCTATAAAAATAGAAAAATTTTGGAAATTTTTCTATAAAAATAGAAAAAATTTGGAAATTTTTCTATAAAAATAGAAAAATTTTGGAAATTTTTCTATAAAAATAGAAAAATTTTGGAAATTTTTCTATAAAAATAGAAAAACCGTGGAAGTTTTTCTATAAAAATAAAAAAAATTGTGAAAATTTTTCTATAAAAATAGAAAATAGAAAAAATTCTATGAAAAATTTTCTATAAAAATAGAAAAATTTTGGAAATTTTTCTATAAAAATAGAAAAATTTTGGAAATTTTTCTATAAAAATAGAAAAATTTTGGAAATTTTTCTATAAAAAGAGAAAAATTTTGGAAATTTTTCTATAAAAATAGAAAAATTTTGGAAATTTTTCTATAAAAATAGAAAAATTTTGGAAATTTTTCTATAAAAATAGAAAAATTTTGGAAATTTTTCTATAAAAATAGAAAAAATTTGGAAATTTTTCTATAAAAATAGAAAAATTTTGGAAATTTTTCTATAAAAATAGAAAAATTTTGGAAATTTTTCTATAAAAATAGAAAAATTTTGGAAATTTTTCTATAAAAATAGAAAAATTTTGGAAATTTTTCTATAAAAATAGAAAAATTTTGGAAATTTTTCTATAAAAGTAGAAAAATTTTGGAAATTTTTCTATAAAAATAGAAAAATTTTGGAAATTTTTCTATAAAAATAGAAAAAATTTGGAAATTTTTCTATAAAAATAGAAAAGCCGTGGAAGTTTTTCTATAAAAATAAAAAAAAATTGTGAACATTTTTGTATAAATATAGAAAATAGAAAAACTTCTACGAAAATTTTCTATAAAAATAGAAAAATTTTGGAAATTTTTCTATAAAAATAGAAAAATTTTGGAAATTTTTCTATAAAAAAAGAAACATTTTGGAAATTTTTCTATAAAAATAGAAAAATTTTGGAAATTTTTCTATAAAAATAGAGAAATTTTGGAAAATTTTCTATAAAAATAGAAAAAGTTTGAAAATTTTTCTATATAAATAGAAAAATTATAGAAAAATTTTCAAAATTTTTCTATTTCTATAGAAAAATTTTCAAAATTTTTCTCTAAAAATAGAAAAATTTTGGAAGTTTTTCTATAAAAATAGAAAAATTTTGGAAGTTTTTCTATAAAAATAGAAAAATTTTGCAAATTTTTCTATAAAAATAGAAAAATTTTGGAAATTTTTCTATAAAAATAGAAAAATTTTGGAAATTTTTCTATAAAAATAGAAAAATTTTGGAAATTTTTCTATAAAAATAGAAAAATTTTGGAAATTTTTCTATAAAAATAGAAAAATTTTGGAAATTTTTCTATAAAAATAGAAAAATTTTGGAAATTTTTCTATAAAAATAGAAAAATTTTGGAAATTTTTCTATAAAAATAGAAAAATTTTGGAAATTTTTCTATAAAAATAGAAAAATTTTGGAAATTTTTCTATAAAAATAGAAAAATTTTGGAAATTTTTCTATAAAAATAGAAAAATTTTGGAAATTTTTCTATAAAAATAGAAAAATTTTGGAAATTTTTCTATAAAAATAGAAAAATTTTGAAAATTTTTTTTCAAAATTTTTCTATTTTTATACAAAAATTTTCAAAATTTTTCTATTTTTATATATAAAAATAGAAAAATTTTGAAAATTTTTGTATAAAAATAGAAAAATTTTGAAAAAAAATTTTCAAAATTTTTCTATTTTTATAGAAAAATTTCCAAAATTTTTCTATTTTTATAGAAAAATTTCCAAAATTTTTCTATTTTTATAGAAAAATTTCCAAAATTTTTCTATTTTTATAGAAAAATTTCCAAAATTTTTCTATTTTTATAGAAAAATTTCCAAAATTTTTCTATTTTTATAGAAAAATTTCCAAAATTTTTCTATTTTTATAGAAAAATTTCCAAAATTTTTCTATTTTTATAGAAAAATTTCCAAAATTTTTCTATTTTTATAGAAAAATTTCCAAAATTTTTCTATTTTTATAGAAAAATTTTCAAAATTTTTCTATTTTTATAGAAAAATTTTCAAAATTTTTCTATTTTTATAGAAAAATTTTCAAAATTTTTCTATTTTTATAGAAAAATTTTCAAAATTTTTCTATTTTTATAGAAAAATTTTCAAAATTTTTCTATTTTTATAGAAAAATTTTCAAAATTTTTCTATTTTTATAGAAAAATTTTCAAAATTTTTCTATTTTTATAGAAAATTTTCAAAATTTTTCTATTTTTATAGAAAAATTTTCAAAATTTTTCTATTTTTATAGAAAAATTTTCAAAATTTTTCTATTTTTATAGAAAAATTTTCAGAATTTTTCTATTTTTTATAGAAAAATTGCCAAAATTTTTCTATTTTTATAGAAAAATTTTCAAACTTTTTCTATTTTTATAGAAAAATTTTCAAAATTTTTCTATTTTTATAGAAAAATTTTCAAAATTTTTCTATTTTTATAGAAAAATTTTCAAAATTTTTTTATTTTTATAGAAAAATTTTCAAAATTTTTCTATTTTTATAGAAAATTTTTCAAAATTTTTCTATTTTTATAGAAAATTTTTCAAAATTTTTCTATTTTTATAGAAAATTTTTCAAAATTTGTCTATTTTTATAGAAAATTTTTCAAAATTTGTCTATTTTTTTTGGAAAAATTTTCAAAATTTTTCTATTTTTTTTAGAAAATTTTCAAAATTTTTTTATTTTTTTTAGAAAATTTTCAAAATTTTTCTATTTTTTTTAGAAAATTTTCAAAATTTTTCTATTTTTTTAGAAAAATTTCTATTTTCAAAATTTTCATAGAAAAATTTCCAAAATTTTTTTATTTTTATAGAAAAATTTTCAAAATTTTTTTTTAGAAAAATTTCTAAATTGTATCTATTTTCAGAGAAACTTTTTCAAAATAAAAACAAAAACATTTTGAAAGTTTTTTTATAAACATAAAAATTTGGAAACAGTTTAAAACTTTATTCTCATTTGACTCATGCTTGCTAGCCTGCATTCATTCATTCAGTCAGTCATGCATTAAATTCATTTTTCTGATACTGTTTATCCTTTCGTTTTTTTCCATTTGCTTTTAATGCAAAAGTAAAACAAAACCGAGAAGACGAGAAAAAGGTGAAAACTTACCGAGACTTATATTGGGACCCATGATAACGTAACCTGCTGAGCTATCAACAAGACCGTGTTGCAGGAAGAATGGTTGGGAGCCCTGTTTGCCGCGTATTCGGTGCATAGTTAAAATGTAACCGTCATCGGTGGTGACAGTATGAACTTCTGCAGGATATCCATATTTAGCAATTAATTTATCCTTGATATTATTGTGTTATTGTTGTAGTTGCATTTGATGCAGATGTTGTTTTTGTTGTTGTTGTCATCATGATGAAGGATTGATGAACATGATGAAATTACAAAAAAATAAGAAGAGAAAATAAAATATTTAAATAAGTCAGAAAGAACTCAATTCAGTTCATGGTAGGAGTAAATTTCCTCCTTTTACAAAGGACATCTGTAATGAAGAATCTTCTAGAGCCAGAATTTTTTAAATAATAACTTAAAAAAAGTTGTTGCGTTTCAATTAAATTTTCCTTTGCCAGCGCAAGATGTAAAATGTAGTTAATTATGTTAAGTGAGTTCTTATTTATGTTTGAACACTAGCGCTATTTATTTGTATAGAAAACGTTGGCATTAAATAAATAAAATAGGATTTGATGGCAAGGACATGCACAAGAAAAAGTAGGAGTTTATTCAAATGAACAGAAATTTTAACAAGTTGTGCAAAATGTAATTAATTATTAAATTCTTGAAAATTCTTATTTATATAAGCAGGTTTTATAATATAAAATGTTAAATGTCAATTTTAAAAAGATTTTTGAATATTACAATTTTTAGAAAGAATAAAATTTATAAAAAACAAGTAAGAAAGCGCTATAGTCGGTCAAGCCCGACCATACGATACCCTTCACCACTAAGGTCAAAGGTGTTATTTTCCTGTATAAAGACAAATATTTGCTAAATTTTGCCATCATACAAACATTTTCTCAAAATGTATCTATTCAATCTGTTTCCGTCATTTGGACTTATATGAGAGCTAGGGTCAAATGTGGACCGATTATCTCGAAATTTGCCAAATTGATTACAGTTGTTACAAAAATTATGTATGCAAAAAATAAACTCAAAATTTTCATTATCTTTAGATTTACGAGCGTTTTAGTGATTTTTTGTCTCATTTAGTGCGTTTTTGAAGAAGAGTTTGTATGGGAGCTATGGTCAAATGTGGACCGATTTCAACGAAATTTGGTACAGTGATTTAAATTTACATAAGCAGTATCTGTTTAAAATTTCATGAAAAAATATTGATATTTGTGGCCAATATAGCAATTCCGGGAAGTGGGACCTATGGGAGGTACCATAAATAATGGACCGATTTTGACCAATTTTGTGCCAAATTTCATCAAATTATCTTTAGAATTGCGACCTGTAGTTTGATTACAAGGTTTACATGGGGGTCCAGCCAGCCAGCCAGACGGACGGACGGACGGACGGACGGACATCGCTAAATCGACTCAGAAAGTGATTCTAAGTCTATTGGTATACTAAAAGGTGGGTCTAAGACAAATATTTCTATGCGTTACAAACATCAGCACAAACTTATAATACCCTTTCCACCTATGGTGGTGAAGGGTATAACAAGTAAGAAAGTGCTATATTCGATCAAGCCCGACCATACGACACCCTTCACCACTAACGTCAAAGGTGTTCTTTTCCTGTATAAAGACAAATATTTGCTAAATTTTGCCATCAAACAAACATTTTTCTCAAAACTTATGTATTTAAGCAGTTTCCGTCATTTGAACTGATATGTGAGCTAGGGACAAATGTGGACCGATTATATCGAAATTTGGCAAGTTGATTACAGTTGTTACAAAACTTAAAATTTTTTAAAAAATTGAGCCAAAATTCGCCCAGTAGTTTAAAAGTTATTGAACTAAAACTAAATAACTTCACTTACAATACTTTGCACCATAACTTCTAAACAATTTGTAAAAAATTGTATAAGTTTGTCGAAAGTAGCAAACTAACAAAGAACAACAAGTAAGAAAAGCTATAGTCGGTCAAGCCCGACTATATAATACCTTTCACTTCTAAGGTCAAGAATGGACCAACAATTTAACAAGTTTTCCTTATGTCTTAGGGACATATTTTGAGATTTTTGTCATTTCCGGCTAAGGTCCTTATATGGGAGCTAGGTCAATTGTGGACCGATTGTTACCAAATTCTGTTTACTGGTTTATATATGGGCCTATTCCTACAAAATTAGGTACACTGATTAAGGTAATAATAAGCAATATTTTTGCTGAATATTTTTAAAATACAGGTAAATGGCTGTAAAGGTCCAAAAACTCTATTCCGGGAAGGCATCCTTATGGGAGGTGCCCGAAATAGTAATCCGATTTCGCCTAAAAAGTATAGTCATCGTTCTTGGACCAAAATATGAGCTTATGTGGATAACCGGCCAGCCAGCCGGACGGACATCATTAAAACAACTCAGGGAGTGATTCTAATTCTATTGGTATACTAAAAGGTGGGTCTTAGACCAATATTTCTATTCGTTACAAACATCAGCACAAACTCAATATACCCTTTCCACCTATGGTGGTGAAGGGTATAAAAATGATATGCACCAAAACGTTCCCAGTTTTTGTTAAATTAAGATTGTCGCTTACGATCAATATTTTTCCAGTGTCTTGTGATCATTTTCAAAATTCGACGAGAATTAAAAAAAAATTTTTTTTTATTTTTGAAAAAAAAAAAAATTGTAATTTCGTCAAAAAACTGTGATTTTTTCAAAAGTTTTTTGAACTATATATCAAATTTTAGGAAATCATTCAAGGCAGTACACTATTGAATTTCATCAAAATTGGTAGATCAATAACCGAGATATCGACAAAGCAAAAGATATCGATGTACTCAAATTGACAAATTTAAAAAAAAAATAATTTAAAAACAGTATTTCTTAAAAAAAAATTTTGAATTATATATCAGATTTTAGAAGATACTCCAACGCAACATGCTATAAAAATTTTATCAAAATCGTTCTATAAACACCAGAGATATCGCCAAAATTCAAAATTCGATGAGAGCTAAAAAAATAAAAAAAAATTTTAAAAACTGTATTTTTTAAAAAAATTAAAAAAAAACTGTATTTAAAAAAAAAAAAAGTTTAAAATCGTTATCGAAGTTTAGTATTTTAGCGATATCTTGAGTCTTTATGGACCGATTTTATTGAAATTAAATAGCGTAGGGAAATTTTCTAAAATCTGGTGTATAATTCGTCTGGGTACACCCACCAGGAGCTCCACAAACTTGATTTCAACAGACAGACAGACCGACGGACATGGCTAATCAACTCTCCTGTCGATTCTGAGTCGATCGGTATAATTTTTATGGGGTGTAAGACGAATAATGAACAAATTACAAACTGAATGACAAACTTATAATAGCCTTTCACCTATTGGTGAAGAGTATAATAAACCTCAAAATGGATATATTGAGCTAAAAAACGAAATTCGATAACAACTTTATCTTTAAGTCCTATTAACATTTTACTTAATCGGTTTAGTTGTATTAGAGATATTGTGAAATTTTCAGCAAACAATTTTTCTTAAAAAAAGTTTTCGTTTTTAAATAAATCATGAAAATAGAAAAAAAAAACAACCAAAAATTCAATTTTTTTGGCTATTGTCGTATGTGTGGATATATACAAAACAAAACATGCTATATCGTACTAAGATCGACCAAGAATTTTTCATTTTATTAAAAGTTAAGTATTAGTATATTTATTAAAAATAGTTTTTTTTTTTTTTAATTTACATTTATTAGTAATGCAGAAAACCTTTTCTTTCGTTACTAAATTTTAATGAAATTAATAGTTCCTAATCGATTTTAGCATATCTGTCTATACAGTAATAGTAAAAGAATTGAAGATATTGACCGAAAATAACTGTTATTTTTGAATTTTTGATTAAAAAAAGCAACCGCAAAGAAATGTCGGAGAATTTTGATAGTTTTAGACCGATTTTTCATAAAATGCGATGCTTTTTAAAAATCTGATTTTTATTTTTTAGAAAAAAATAACAGTAATTTTTTGATTTTTATTTTTTTGAGCAAAAATAACAGTTATTTTTAACTTTTATTTTTTCGAGCAAAAATAAAAGTTATTTTTTAACATTTATTTTTTTGAGCAAAAATAACAGTTATTTTTGACTTTTATTATCGAGCATAAATAAAAGTTATTTTTTTACTTTTATTTTTTTGAGCAGAAATAAAAGTTAGTTTTTGACTAATATTTGTTCGAGCAGAAATAAAAGTTATTTTTGTGTTTCCAACCCCAATTATGATTGCAAAACTCAACTCCATTAATTTTTGAGCATATGCAAATTATTTTCACTGAAAAATTATCTTTTTTTGAAAAAATTTTTCAATGAATTTATCATAAATTCAAACAAAAATAACTTTTATCTCTGCTCGAAAAAATAAAAGTCAAAAAATAACATTTATTTCTGCTCGAAAAAATAAAAATTAAAAAATAATTTTTATTCTGGCCTGAAAAAATAAAAGTCAAAAATAACTTTTATTTTTGCTCGAAAAAATAAAAGTTCAAAAATAACTTTTATTTTTGCTTGAAAAAATAAAAGTCAAAAAATAACATTTATTTCTGCTCGAAAAAATAAAAATTAAAAAATAATTTTTATTCTGGCTTGAAAAAATAAAAGTCAAAAATAACTTTTATTTTTGCTCGAAAAAATAAAAGTTCAAAAATAACTTTTATTTTTGCTTGAAAAAATAAAAGTCAAAAATAACTGTTATTTTTTTATCGAAAAAAATAAAAGTCCAAAAATATCTTTTATTTCTGCTCGAAATAATAAAAGTCAAAAAATAACTTTTATTTTCTGACTTTTACGATAAAAGCCATAACAGTTACGGTCACTGATTGAAGATTTTCTTAGTTTTATACCTTCTATGATTTTTGGAAAACAATAACTCTCTAATTGCTGGGCAGATCTAAAACTATTGTAAGTACAACAGTACTTGACAATACTGCTTTCGAATTTTGATTTTTTGTTTATTAAATAGGGCTATCCGTTTTTTAGTTATAAAGGGTGGTTAAATTGTAAGGGCCGATGTTGAATGTGAACCACACCTAAACGCCAAGTTTTTTTCCGAATTTTATTTGACATTTCTCTATTTCAGACTTACTCAATTTGAACCATGGAGAGATACACAATCCAACAACGTGTTAAAGTTATCCAGACTTATTATGAAAATGGGCGTTCAAATCAAAATGCATATCGTGCACTTCGTGTTTTTTTTTTGGTCAATTTGATCATCCAAATGTGCGTACAATCGCAAAAATCGTGGAAAAATTCGAGCAAACCGGGTCTGTAGAAGATGTGAGAACACCAGTGCATGCTCGTACAGCTCGTACTGCAGAAAATATTGCTGCTGTTCGCGATAGTGTAGCTGAGGCCGGTCAGGCAGTTACTGTGAATGGTGTTCGCTATCGTGAGATGATAACGAACTTTTTATGGCCCAAATTGGAAGATATGGATGTGGACGATATGTGGTTTCAGCAGGACGGTACACACTGTTAACGAAGCAATGGCTCTTTTGCGCAACAAATTCAATGGCCGTGTTATCTCATGTAATGGCGATGTCAATTCGCCGCCAAGATCATGTGATTTGACACCGTTGGACTTTTTTCTTTGGGGTTATTTGAAAGAAAAGGTGTACGTCAATATTCCAGCAACAATTCAAGAGCTAAAGGATGAGATAATTCATCACATTAACGGCATAGAACCTCCATTATGCCTCAGGGTCATCGTAAATTTGGACCATCGGATGGAGGTGTGTCGCTGTGGTCGCGGCACCCATTTGGCCGATATTTTGTTCCACACATAATTGAGCAATACCAATACATCATAATAAAATAAAATTACAATAATTTCCTAAATAGTTTGTGTTTTATTCAAAATCAACATCGGCCGTTGAAATTTAACCACCCGATATTAATCTTTGTCGTGAAAAACATCAAGAAAAAAATAATATCTCGAAAAGTAGAGCCAATTAGAAAAAACTAAAATTTATTTCGGATGAAGCAGAAAAATTGTATCTAAGAGTTATCCCA
>OW121741.1:97938191-98068191 GCA_933228675.1 Stomorhina lunata
GATAAAATCAACTTATGTACACATATTTTTGTGTACATATTAAGATTTTTCTTCCATCATTATTTTCAAACAACTTATAATTACATAAAACCACCCAATATATACTTTTGATTTAAACAGAACCGCTTAAAGTTTCTTAAGGTCCAGTTCAAGGCAAAATTTCAGTTTCGAAAAAGAGCTTACATAGAAAAAACGTAAAATTTCCTGAATTTAACAATAATTTTTTTAAATATTCATCCTTCTTCTCTAATAAACATGTTACCAATATATTGATTCATAAATTATTCGCAGAAATGAACAAAAAATTTATGATATATCAAAACTTAAATTTTCGACTTAAGCTATTCTTCCATATTGCCACAGATTTATATTTTTGAATAAAATATTTTATACTTCCATCCCTGCTAACAGTTTTTCTATTGTAAACTTTGTCCATCCAATAACAAAGAAAAAGATTTGTTAACATAAATGACGTTTTTATAAGTATTAATGGTATATTTCTTTTTATTTGTTTATTAATTGTTTGTTTTGATTTTTATCTTTCTTTTGGTTTTTATGTAAATTTATTTATTTTTGTTTATTCAGATTATTTAATAGTTTTGTCAGATATTATTAAAAACATTTATTTACTTTAAAGTACTGACAGACATTTTAAAGTGTAGGTGGACTATGGAATTTTTCTAACGCTAAATGTCGATCGCAGTGCAATGAAGTGTAATATACAAGTATTTACATATAACCTGGCACTCAGTTCATATACTTTTAATAAAATATGTAAAGTGTATTTTTAAGTATTTTTGGGAATGATGTTACAATTGCTTTTAAGAGAAACTTTGTAAAAATATAAGGCAATTTGTAGTTATAGAAAAGTTGGTGATCGCCAAAGTTTTCTAAAGAAAAGATGGTGATCGCCAAAGTTTTTAATAGAAAAGTTGGTGATCGCCAAAGTTTTCTATAGAAAAGCTGGCGATCACCAAAGTTTTCTATAGAAAAATTGGTGATCGCCAAAGTTTTCTATTGAAATGTTAATGACCGCCAAAGTTTTCGATAGAAAAGTTGGTGATCGCCAAAGTTTTCTAAAGAAAATTTGGTAATCGCCAAAGTTTTCTATAGAAAAGTTGGTGATCGCCAAAGTTTTCTATAAAAAAGCTGGTGATCACCAAAGTTTTCTATAAAAAATTTGATGATCGCCAAAGTTTTCTATAGAAAATTTGGTGATCACCAAAGTTTTCTATAGAAAATTTGGTGATCACCAAAGTTTTCTATAGGAAATTTTGTGGTCACCAAAGTTTTCTATAGAAAATTTGGTGATCACCAAAGCTTTCTATAAAAAATTTGGTGATCACCAAAGTTTTCTATAAAAAATTTGGTGATCACCAAAGTTTTCTATAGAAAATTTGGTGATCACCAAAGTTTTCTATAGAAAATTTGGTGATCACCAAAGTTTTCTGTAGAAAATTTGGTGATCACCAAAGTTTTCTATAGAAAATTTGGTGATCACCAAAGTTTTCTATAGAAAATTTGGTGATCACCAAAGTTTTCTATAGAAAATTTGGTGATCACCAAAGTTTTCTATAGAAAATTTGGTGATCACCAAAGTTTTCTATAGAAAATTTGGTGATCACCAAAGTTTTCTATAGAAAATTTGGTGATCACCAAAGTTTTCTATAGAAAATTTGGTGATCACCAAAGTTTTCTATAGAAAATTTGGTGATCACCAAAGTTTTCTATAGAAAATTTGGTGATCACCAAAGTTTTCTATAGAAAATTTGGTGATCACCAAAGTTTTCTATAGAAAATTTGGTGATCACCAAAGTTTTCTATAGAAAATTTGGTGATCACCAAAGTTTTCTATAGAAAATTTGGTGATCACCAAAGTTTTCTAGAGAAAATTTGGTGATCACCAAAGTTTTCTAGAGAAAATTTGGTGATCACCAAAGTTTTCTATTGAAAATTTTGTGGTCGCCAAATTTTTATATATCATATTTTTTCCCCTCTTAACCACTGTTTATTAATTTAAAGCCCTTTGAATTATAACTTAACTGCTTTGCCAATTTTTTCAATAAAATTTTTCCACTTGCTCTTTAGCCAGTACAAAATAAAATCAGGGTAAAATCAATGCAAAATTTACTTATATAATAACAAACTCATATTCAAAAAAACATATACTTGACCTTAATCCGTTGCTCATTTAAATTATAGCAGCCCAACTGAGCAAAAGCTGCTGCGGTCTTAATTAGTAAAAAAAAACAACAAAGAAAGTCTTTCATTGAAAGCGGAGCAGCGCCACAGTAAAACATTAAAAATTTCATTAAATTAATAAAAATATTGTATTTCTTTCATGTCTTGGCGGAACTATCCAGAAAATTAAAAAAACATCAAAAGATTTTGGAGGCGAAACGGAAGATAAAAGAAGACCCTGAAAAGATGTTAAACCGAATGACAAAAATCATGTCATTAACGTGATTATTTATAACAAAGAGTAGCTTGACATTAATTAAGTCTGTCGGTGTTTCTGAACAAACTGGACTGACCAATAAAAGTAAAAGTGGTATGAGGCTCACATCATGATTTAGATTTGGTTATAATAATGTATAACTTTTTGTTTGGTCTTAACTTTATATGATTTAAATTATGTAATCTTTGATAAAAGAAATTTCAAAGAATCCATAAAACTCATTTTTAATAAAATCAAAGTGTTAATTAATGACCGATTTCATGACCCCCTTTATTCTATTACGTATTTGAGTTGTTGTTTCAGAAACTTATCTAGATCATCCACAAGACGATTATTTACTAAAGTTTTGACTTCAGAGGAAATTAAGAAATCTAAATGATTAAATTTAGCTGCCGTTATGCGATAAACGCTTTTTATGTTGTCCAAAATATGGGCATAAATTTCATGGACCCCTTGCGGTGAGGCTATATTATCAGTTTCCCCAAAATATAAAACCATGGGAACAGTCACCTTTTTAAGGTCATAGTTAAGTGGTTCTACTGAATTATAGTTTTGTAAATTTCCAGCTGGTTCATAGTCATAGGCCACAAAATCTCCCGATTTCCAGATCTGTTGTAAATGACGGACTTCCTTAGGGGATCCACCCTGAAGCAGTTGGCCGTAGAGGAGAGTATTTGAAAGCTATTGGAAAAAACAAATTTGTAGAATTTTGGATTTATTAAAAATTTAAAAAGAACCTTGTCTGATTGCCCCTTGCCCGCCAATAAATGCAGCCATTTCTCGCATGAACGTCTCTCTGATGATTTTAAGCATTTGTCTCTCAAGAATTCCTTAGGCAACAATTCAAATTTTTCGGACTTGGATTTATTCTGTGAAAAACAAAATAGTAACTTATCTTAAGAAAACTAAGGCGATCGCCAACTTTTCTAAAGAAAACTAAGGCGATCACCAACTTTTCTATAGTTTTCTATAGAAAATTTGGTAATCACCAAAGATCACCAAATTTTCTATAGAAACTCAAATTTTCTTTGGTGATCACCAAATTTTCTATAGAAAACTTTGGTGATCACCAAATTTTCTATAGAAAACTTTGGTGATCACCAAATTTTCTATAGAAAACTTTGGTGATCACCAAATTTTCTATAGAAAACTTTGGTGATCACCAAATTTTCTATAGAAAACTTTGGTGATCACCAAATTTTCTATAGAAAACTTTGGTGATCACCAAATTTTCTATAGAAAACTTTGGTGATCACCAAATTTTCTATAGAAAACTTTGGTGATCACCAAATTTTCTATAGAAAACTTTGGTGATCACCAAATTTTCTATAGAAAACTTTGGTGATCACCAAATTTTCTATAGAAAACTTTGGTGATCACCAAATTTTCTATAGAAAACTTTGATGATCACCAAATTTTCTATAGAAAACTTTGGTGATCACCAAATTTTGTATAGAAAACTTTGGCGATCACCAAATTTTGTATAGAAAACTTTGATGATCACCAAATTTTCTATAGAAAACTTTGATGATCACCAAATTTTCTATAGAAAACTTTGGTGATCACCAAATTTTCTATAGAAAACTTTGGTGATCACCAAATTTTCTATAGAAAACATTGATGATCACCAAATTTTCTATAGAAAACTTTGGTGATCACCAAATTTTCTATAGAAAACTTTGGTGATCACCAAATTTTCTATAGAAAACTTTGGTGATCACCAAATTTTCTATAGAAAACTTTGGTGATCACCAAATTTTCTATAGAAAACTTTGGTGATCACCAAATTTTCTATAGAAAACTTTGGTGATCACCAAATTTTCTATAGAAAACTTTGGTGATCACCAAATTTTCTATAGAAAACTTTGGTGATCACCAAATTTTCTATAGAAAACTTTGGTGATCACCAAATTTTCTATAGAAAACTTTGGTGATCACCAAATTTTCTATAGAAAACTTTGGTGATCATCAAATTTTTAGAAAACTTTGGTGATCACCAAATTTTCTATAGAAAACTTTGGTGATCACCAAATTTTCTATAGAAAACTTTGGTGATCACCAAATTTTCTATAGAAAACTTTGGTGATCACCAAATTTTCTATAGAAAACTTTGGTGACCACCAAATTTTCTATAGAAAACTTTGGTGATCTCCAAATTTTCTATAGAAAACTTTGGTGATCACCAAATTTTCTATAGAAAACTTTGGTGATCACCAAATTTTCTATAGAAAACTTTGGTGATCACCAAATTTTCTGTAGAAAACCAAATTTTCTATAGAAAATTTGGTGATCGCCAACTTTTCTATAGAAAACTTTGATGATTAACAACTTTTCTGTAGAAAACTTTCGCCAACTTATTTCTTTATAAAATTTTGGTGATCGCTAACTTAAGTGATCATCAAAGTGATCTTATATTTCTATTGTAAATTTTACCATAAATTTACCTTCACAAATTTCATAACCTTTCTCATATCTTGGCTGTCAAATTTCACCCTATCCCTTAAAGCCACCGTAGGAGCTAAGGCCTGAACGAACTGCAAACGTTCGTTATATTTTGGTAGCAATGAACACATTACCAAAATGGCATTAAGGGCCTGAAAGAGGAGAAGAAAAATATAAATAAAAACAAATGATTTTTAAACAACAAACACACAGAGATTTAAATAGAAAGACCAACGCTCTAATAGTCAACAAACCAATTAAACGTCCCATCCGTTCTACCCACCACCAACCTGTGAATGACCAATTAGTAAAACTTGTTGAAACGATGATTCATTACGTATGTGGTCAACAATGGCAGGGAGATCGTAGTGACCCCATTCATGAAAACTAAAACTCCAAAAATCACTATCCTCTGCTGTGAAACGTGAATGATTGCGCGACCAAGGAGAACCACGCATGTTGGCCAACCAAACATCATAGTAATTGTTAAACAGCTGAAAGGCTAAAAATGGATCAAATGAAAAATAACACAAAATAGGGAAATGTACAACAACAACAAAAACACAAATTTGTAATGTTTTATGTATTTGCAAATGCCAACACTATTTTATACACTAACATACCTAAACTTTTTCCAGGTCCCATTATAACCCAAGCAAGAGAGGAGGTTAACAGACCATGTATTAATAATATTGGACGATGACCTGGTCGTGGCATACGATGTAGTGTTAAGTTGTAACCATCTGGTGTTACAATGTAATGGTGTTCCAATGTGTAGTTGTGCTTTGTAATCCAATCACTCTGAAATGGTTAAAGATGAAAATTAAATTTATATGGAATCTGGAAAAGTTGGCAATCGCCAAATTTTTCTATAGAAAAGTTGGTGATCGCCAAATTTTTCTATAGAAAAGTTGGTGATCGCCAAATTTTTCTATAGAAAAGTTCTTGATCCCCAAAGTTTTCTATAGAAAAGTTGGTGATCGCCAAATTTTTCTATAGAAAAGTTGGTGATCGCCAAATTTTTCTATAGAAAAGTTGGTGATCGCCAAATTTTTCTATAGAAAAGTTGGTGATCGCCAAATTTTCCTATAGAAAAGTTGGTGATCGCCAAATTTTCCTATAGAAAAGTTGGTGATCGCCAAATTTTTCTATAGAAAAGTTGGTGATCGCCAAATTTTTCTATGGAGAAGTTGGTGATCGCAAAATTTTTCTATAGAAAAGTTGGTGATCGCCAAATTTTTCTATAGAAAAGTTGGTGATCGCCAAATTTTTCTATAGAAAAGTTGGTGATCGCGAAATTTTTCTATAGAAAAGTTGGTGATCGCCAAATTTTTCTATAGAAAAGTTGGTGATCGCCAAATTTTTCTATAGAAAAGTTGGTGATCGCCAAATTTTTCTATAGAAAAGTTGGTGATCGCCAAATTTTTCTATAGAAAAGTTGGTGATCGCCAAATTTTTCTATAGAAAAGTTGGTGATCGCCAAATTTTTCTATAGAAAAGTTGGTGATCGCCAAATTTTTCTATAGAAAAGTTGGTGATCGCCAAATTTTTCTATAGAAAAGTCGGTGATCACCAAAGTTTTCTATAGAAAAGTTGGTGATCGCCAAATTTTTCTATAGAAAAGTTGGTGATCGCCAAATTTTTCTATAGAAAAGTTGGTGATCGCCAAATTTTTCTATAGAAAAGTTGGTGATCGCCAAATTTTTCTATAAAAAAGTTGGTGATCGCCAAATTTTTCTATAGAAAAGTTGGTGTTCGCCAAATTTTTCTATAGAAAAGTTGGTGATCGCCAAATTTTTCTATAGAAAAATTGGTGATCGCCAAATTTTTCTATAGAAAAGTTGGTGATCGCCAAATTTTTCTATAGAAAAGTTGGTGATCGCCAAATTTTTCTATAGAAAAGTTGGTGATCGCCAAATTTTTCTATAGAAAAGTTGGTGATCGCCAAATTTTTCTATAGAAAAGTTGGTGATCGCCAAATTTTTCTATAGAAAAGTTGGTGATCGCCAAATTTTTCTATAGAAAAGTTGGTGATCGCCAAATTTTTCTATAGAAAAGTTGGTGATCGCCAAATTTTTCTATAGAGAAGTTGGTGATCGCCAAATTTTTCTATAGAAAAATTGTTGATCGCCAAATTTTTCTATAGAAAAGTTGGTGATCGCAAAATTTTTCTATAGAAAAGTTGGTGATCGCCAAATTTTTCTATAGAAAAGTTGGTGATCGCCAAATTTTTCTATAGAAAAGTTGGTGATCGCCAAATTTTTCTATAGAAAAGTTGGTGATCGCCAAATTTTTCTATAGAAAAGTTGGTGATCGCCAAATTTTTCTATAGAAAAGTTGGTGATCGCCAAATTTTTCTATAGAAAAGTTGGTGATCGCCAAATTCTTCTATAGAAAAGTTGGTGATCGCCAAATTCTTCTATAGAAAAGTTGGTGATCGCCAAAATTTTCTATAGAAAAGTCGGTGATCACCAAAGTTTTCTATAGAAAAGTTTTCTTTAGAAAGTTTTTTTTAGAAAATTTGGTGATCGCCAAGGTTTTCTTTAGATCGCCATAGTTTTCCTTAAAAAATTTGGTGATCGCCATAGTTTTCTTTAGAAAATTTTTGTGATCGCCAGGGTTTTCTGTAGAAAATTTGGTGATTGCCAAAGTTTTCTTTAGAAAATCTGATGATCGCCAAAGTTTTTTTTTTAAAATTTGGTGATCGCCAAAATTTTCTTTAGAAAATTTGGAGTTCGCCAAAGTTTTCTTTAGAAAATTTGGTGATCACCAAAGTTTTCTATAGAAAAGTTGGTGATCTCCAAATTTTCTATAGAAATGTTGGTGAAAGTCAAATTATTCTATAGAAAACTTGGTGATGGCCAAATTTTTCTATAGAAAATTTGGTGATCGCCAAAGTTTTCTTTAGAAAATTTGGTGATTGCCATAGTTTTCTTTAGAAAATTTGGTGATCGCCATAGTTTTCTTTAGAAAAGTTGGTAATCGCCACAGTTTTCGTTAGAAAAGTTGGTGATCGCCATAGTTTTCTTTAGAAAATTTCGTGATCGCCATAGTTTTATTTAGAAAGTTTGGTGATCGCCATAGTTTGCTTTAGAAAATTTGGTGTTCGCCATAGCTTTCTTTAGAAAATCTGGTGATCATCAAAGTTTTGTATAGAAAAGTTAGCGATAGATTTCGATTTTATTTGAAAATTTGGTTATCGCCTTAGTTTTCTTTAGAAATTTTGGTGATCCCCTTTTTTTCTTGAGTTATTTTTAGGTTTTTTATGTTTACTCACGGTTGACCAATTGATTTTCTCATTAGCCGGTGAATTTTCATCCAATTCCCTTGAAGTCTCATCTATATCTTTATCCGCATTTTCATCGTTCCCGAAAATATTCCACATAAATGGGTTTCCACCAATCGCCCGTGAGACTCGAGGTGTACAGGCCCAATTTTGTTTATTTAAAAAAATACCGGAATATATATAAAGAGCGATCCACAATCTTGGTTTAAACATTTAACATTTTATGAGGTTGGCGGCTTCATTAGCTATGAATCAGTTGTGTGAAATTTTTGTATAAAAATTTGTTTTCGATATTTTAATAACTGGCGGTAATGCGATATTATCAAGATTAATTGATCAGAGTTTTGAATTTTAAAAACATTGGATTTTGAAGTGACCTTCAGTGGAATAGTTGGAGAAGTAGAATACTTATATTGTAGGCCGTGTTTCTATTAGAATATTTTGATTATTTTATTGCTTTAAAATGTTAATTTTAATCTGGGAAAATAATATGAAAAAAATATTTCGTTTAAAATTCTATTGATACACATTCGAATTATTCTAAAATTTATGAATATGCCCCTCTTAAAACTCATTTGTTTAGCATACTTTTAGGCAGTAATTTTTAAAATGTTCCATTATATTAAATTTTAATAAACTTCAACATTTTTACCCTTTTCTGCCACATATCAACTTTATGAAAATTTTTTCTCATTGAAAAAAAATCTCTTTTACTGTTGAAAGTTTATTTTCATAATAAAAATATGAATTTTTGTTATTTCATTCATATTTTTATGTTTTTATTGTACATAAACATTTGAATTTTTGTAATTTTGATAAAACAACTCACGTCTGTATTTAAAAAGCAGTTAACTTTATGGATATGAAAATTGTAGTATAAGAAGAACAAAATCAACCAAAAAATTTTCCAAATGAACCTCAGAATTTTATTTTTGCTTTATTTTTTTTTTGTGAGTGCTATCGACTGAAGTATCTGTTGGTGGCGGGGGAATGAGTTGAGGGTACTGAACTCCCTGATTGAGTAAGGAGTAAATGAAAGGAATATGTTTTTTGCTTCCAATACATAAAATAAATGTTCGTATGTTTTATCTCAAAAGCAGATAAAAAATATATTAAAAATATTTATAAACACGAAAAGAGTTAAAAAATGTGAAGCGCAAAAAACGCATATCCTCATATTCATAACATACATACAAATGAAATGATTTCATAAAAATAACAGCCTAAAGGCAGGCTATACTAAATAAACATACTTGTGCACTCGTGCTTGAGCTGTGCAATGATAAGGCAGTGCCTTAAAGGTGTTAAATCGTAACGGGTTTTAGAATCGAAAATTTGGACCGATTTTTTTTAACAGTTTGAAATCGAAATGGTTTTCAAATGGTTTTTAGCCGAAGGCTGCCCATACCACCAGTAGACGAAAACTTTTTGTAATTTTCGTAAATATTTGTCAAGATCATTAATGAAACTCGTGAAAAAGAGTATTAAAAGCATTCAGTTGGGATTTGGATGTCAGCAAAGTCAAAATATACAAGAAACAAAATCCAAATTATAGCCACAAAATATAAAGTTCGAGAAAACATTCTTACCACTACACTATTATTTTTGCAAAAATTGTTTGAAATAAAAATATTTTTCTATAGAAAAATTTTCGATAGAAATATTTTTCTATAAAAAAATTTTCGATAGAAATATTTTTCTATAGAAAAATTTTCGATAGAAATATTTTTCTATAGAAAAATTTTCGATAGAAATATTTTTCTATAGAAAAATTTTCGATAGAAATATTTTTCTATAGAAAAAATTTCGATAGAAATATTTTTCTATAGAAAAAATTTCGATAGAAATATTTTTCTATAGAAAAATTTTCAATAGAAATATTTTTCTATAGAAAAATTTTTAAAAGAAATATTTTTCTATAGAAAAATTTTCTATAGAAATATTTTTCTATAGAAAAATTTTCGATAGAAATATTCAATAAAAAAATTTTCGATAGAAATATTTTTCTACAGAAAAATTTTTGATAAAAATATTTTTCTATAGAAAAATTTTCGATAGAAATATTTTTCTATAGAAAAATTTTCGATAGAAATATTTTTCTATAGAAAAAATATCGATAGAAATATTTTTCTATAGAAAAATTTTCAATAGAAATATTTTTCTATAGAAAAATTTTTAAAAGAAATATTTTTCTATAGAAAAATTTTCTATAGAAATATTTTTCTATAGAAAAATTTTCGATAGAAATATTTTTCTATAGAAAAATTTTCGATAGAAATATTTTTCTATAGAAAAATTTTCGATAGAAATATTTTCCTAAAGAAAAGTTTTCGATAGAAATATTTTTCTATAGAAAAATTTTCAAAACAAATATTTTTCTATGGAAAAATTTTTGATACAAATATTTTTCTATACAAAAATTTTCGATTAAAATATTTTTCTGTAAAAAAATTTGCGATTAAAATATTTTTTCATAGAAAAATTTTCGATAGAAATATTTTTCTACAGAAAAAATTTTCGATAGAAATATTTTTCTATAGAAAAATTTTCGATAGAAATATTTTTCTATAGAAAAATTTTCGATAGAAATATTTTTCTATAGAAAAATTTTCGATAGAAATATTTTTCTATAGAAAAATTTTCGATAGAAATATTCTATAGAAAAATTTTCGATAGAAATATTCTATAGAAAAATTTTCGATAGAAATATTCTATAGAAAAATTTTCGATAGAAATATTTTTCTACAGAAAAATTTTTGATAAAAATATTTTTCTATAGAAAAATTTTCGATAGAAATATTTTTCTATAGAAAAATTTTCGATAGAAATATTTTTCTATAGAAAAATTTTCGATAGAAATATTTTTCTATAGAAAAAATTTCGATAGAAATATTTTTCTATAGAAAAATTTTCAATAGAAATATTTTTCTATAGAAAAATTTTTAAAAGAAATATTTTTCTATAGAAAAATTTTCGATAGAAATATTTTTCTATAGAAAAATTTTCGATAGAAATATTTTTCTATAGAAAAATTTTCGATAGAAATATTTTTCTATAGAAAAATTTTCGATAGAAATATTTTTCTATAGAAAAATTTTCGATAGAAATATTTTTCTATAGAAAAATTTTCGATAGAAATATTTTTCTATAGAAAAATTTTCATTAGAAATATTTTTCTATAGAAAAATTTTCGATAGAAATATTTTTCTATAGAAAAATTTTCGATAGAAATATTTTTCTATAGAAAAATTTTCGATAGAAATATTTTTCTATAGAAAAATTTTCGATAGAAATATTTTTCTACAGAAAAATTTTTGATAAAAATATTTTTCTATAGAAAAATTTTCAATAGAAATATTTTTCTATAGAAAAATTTTCGATAGAAATATTTTTCTATAGAAAAAATTTCGATAGAAATATTTTTCTATAGAAAAAATTTCGATAGAAATATTTTTCTATAGAAAAAATTTCGATAGAAATATTTTTCTATAGAAAAAATTTCGATAGAAATATTTTTTAATAGAAAAAATTTCGATAGAAATATTTTTCTATAGAAAAAATTTCGATAGAAATATTTTTCTATAGAAAAAATTTCGATAGAAATATTTTTCTATAGAAAAAATTTCGATAGAAATATTTTTCTATAGAAAAAATTTCGATAGAAATATTTTTCTATAGAAAAAATTTCGATAGAAATATTTTTCTATAGAAAAAATTTCGATAGAAATATTTTTCTATAGAAAAATTTTCAATAGAAATATTTTTCTATAGAAAATTTTTTAAAAGAAATATTTTTCTATAGAAAAATTTTCTATAGAAATATTTTTCTATAGAAAAATTTTCGATAGAAATATTTTTCTATAGAAAAATTTTCGATAGAAATATTTTTCTATAGAAAAATTTTCGATAGAAATATTTTTCGATTGAAATATTTTTCAAAAAGGTTTATCAAAATTTGGGACATCAAATATTTAATTAAAAAGTTTTACTGTAGTGTATTGCACTAAGAATCCCAATTTATTACAATTATTTATTATTGTAATTAATAGTTTTTTGATAAAACCAAAAAATCTGCGCTTTATGTTGATATTTGTTGGACACAATAATAATAATTCGTATTTATTCAGCCCCTCAAATTATACATAATGTGAGGTTTTCGCTCTGTCTAGAATTAGGGATAATCCTCCTGATGAGATGGTCTAACCAACCAGCGAAACGAGTCGAGGAAAGGTTTCCCCACCAACATTTTTTGGTTTTATCAAAAAACTATTTATTACAATAATAAATAATTGTAATAAATTGGGATTCTTAGTGCAATACACTACAGTAAAACTTTTTAATTAAAATTTTCAATAGAAATATTTTTCTATAGAAAAATTTTCGATAGAAATATTTTTCTATAGAAAAATTTTCGATAGAAATATTTTTCTATAGAAAAATTTTCGATAGAAATATTTTTCTATAGAAAAATTTTCGATAGAAATATTTTTCTATAGAAAAAATTTCGATCTATAGAAATATTTTTCTATAGAAAAATTTTCGATAGAAATATTTTTCTATAGAAAAATTTTCGATAGAAATATTTTTCTATAGAAAAATTTTCGATAGAAATATTTTTCTATAGAAAAATTTTCGATAGAAATATTTTTCTATAGAAAAATTTTCGATAGAAAAATTTTTCTATAGAAAAATTTTCGATAGAAATATTTTTCTATAGACCAATTTTCGATAGAAATATTTTTCTATAGAAAAATTTTCGATAGAAATATTTTTCTACAGAAAAATTTTTGATAAAAATATTTTTCTATAGAAAAATTTTCGATAGAAATATTTTTCTATAGAAAAATTTTCGATAGAAATATTTTTCTATAGAAAAAATTTCGATAGAAATATTTTTCTATAGAAATATTTTCAATAGAAATATTTTTCTATAGAAAAATTTTTAAAAGAAATATTTTTCTATAGAAAAATTTTCTATAGAAATATTTTTCTATAGAAAAATTTTCTATAGAAATATTTTTCTATAGAAAAATTTTCTATAGAAATATTTATCGATAGAAATATTTTTCTATAGAAAAATTTTCGATAGAAATATTTTTCTATAGAAAAATTTTCGATAGAAATATTTTTCTATAGAAAAATTTTCGATAGAAATATTTTTCTATAGAAAAATTTTCGATAGAAATATTTTTCTATAGAAAAATTTTCGATAGAAATATTTTTCTATAGAAAAATTTTCGATAGAAATATTTTTCTATAGAAAAATTTTCGATAGAAATATTTTTCTATAGAAAAATTTTCGATAGAAATATTTTTCTATAGAAAAATTTTCGATAGAAATATTTTTCTATAGAAAAATTTTCGATAGAAATATTTTTCTATTGACCAATTTTCGATAGAAATATTTTTCTATAGAAAAATTTTCGATAGAAATATTCTATAGAAAAATTTTCGATAGAAATATTTTTCTACTGAAAAATTTTTGATAAAAATATTTTTCTATAGAAAAATTTTCGATAGAAATATTTTTCTATAGAAAAATTTTCGATAGAAATATTTTTCTATAGAAAAATGTTCGATAAAAATATTTTTCTATAGAAAAATTTTCGATAAAAATATTTTTCTATAGAAAAATTTTTAATAAAAATATTTTGCTTTAGAAAAATTTTTTATAGAAATATTTTTCTATAGAAAAATTTTCGTTAGAAATATTTTTCTATAGAGAAAATTTCAATAGAAATATTTTTCTATAGAAAAATTTTCAATAGAAATATTTTTCTATAGAAAAATTTTCGATAGAAATATTTTTCTGTAGAAAAATTTTCGATAGAAATATTTTTCTATAGAAAAATTTTCGATAGAAATATTTTTCTATAGAAAAATTTTCGATAGAAATATTTTTCTATAGAAAAATTTTCGATAGAAATATTTGTCTATAGAAAAATTTTCGATAGAAATATTCTATAGAAAAATTTTCGATAGAAATATTTTTCTACAGAAAAATTTTTGATAAAAATATTTTTCTATAGAAAAATTTTCGATAGAAATATTTTTCTATAGAAAAATTTTCGATAGAAATATTTTTCTATAGAAAAAATTTCGATAGAAATATTTTTCTATAGAAAAATTTTCGATAGAAATATTTTTCTATAGAAAAATTTTCGATAGAAATATTTTTCTATAGAAAAATTTTCGATAGAAATATTTTTCTATAGAAAAATTTTCGATAGAAATATTTTTAAAAGAAATATTTTTCTATAGAAAAATTTTCTATAGAAATATTTTTCTTTAGAAAAATTTTCGATAGAAATATTTTTCTTTAGAAAAATTTTCGATAGAAATATTTTTCTAAAGAAAAGTTTTCGATAGAAATATTTTTCTATACAAAAATTTTCGATTAAAATATTTTTCTGTAAAAAAATTTGCGATTAAAATATTTTTTCATAGAAAAATTTTCGATAGAAATATTTTTCTACAGAAAAATTTTTGATAAAAATATTTTTCTATAGAAAAATTTTTGATAGAAATATTTTTCTATAGAAAAATTTTCGATAGAAATATTTTTCTATAGAAAAATTTTCGATAGAAATATTTTTCTATAGAAAAATTTTCGATAGAAATATTTTTCTATAGAAAAAATTTCGATAGAAATATTTTTCTATAGAAAAAATTTCGATAGAAATATTTTTCTATAGAAAAATTTTCAATAGAAATATTTTTCTATAGAAAAATTTTTAAAAGAAATATTTTTCTATAGAAAAATTTTCTATAGAAATATTTTTCTATAGAAAAATTTTCTATAGAAATATTTTTCTATAGAAAAATTTTCTATAGAAATATTTTTCTATAGAAAAATTTTCTATAGAAATATTTTTCTATAGAAAAATTTTCGATAGAAATATTTTTCTATAGAAAAATTTTCGATAGAAATATTTTTCTATAGAAAAATTTTCGATAGAAATATTTTTCTATAGAAAAATTTTCGATAGAAATATTTTTCTATAGAAAAATTTTCGATAGAAATATTTTTCTATAGAAAAATTTTCGATAGAAATATTTTTCTATAGAAAAATTTTCGATAGAAATATTTTTCTATAGAAAAATTTTCGATAGAAATATTTTTCTATAGAAAAATTTTCGATAGAAATATTTTTCTATAGAAAAGTTTTCGATAGAAATATTTTTCTATAGAAAAATTTTCGATAGAAATATTTTTCTATAGAAAAATTTTCGATAGAAATATTTTTCTATAGAAAAATTTTCGATAGAAATATTTTTCTATAGAAAAATTTTCGATAGAAATATTTTTCTATAGAAAAATTTTCGATAGAAATATTTTTCTATAGAAAAATTTTCGATAGAAATATTTTTCTATAGAAAAATTTTCGATAGAAATATTTTTCTATAGAAAAATTTTCGATAGAAATATTTTTCTATAGAAAAATTTTCGATAGAAATATTTTTCTATAGAAAAATTTTCGATAGAAATATTTTTCTATAGAAAAATTTTCGATAGAAATATTTTTCTATAGAAAAATTTTCGATAAAATTATTTTTTATAGAAAAATTTTCGATAAAAATATTTTTTATAGAAAAATTTTCGATAAAAATATTTTTCTATAGAAAAATTTTTGATAAAAATATTTTTCTATAGAAAAATTTTCGATAAAAATATTTTTCTATAGAAAAATTTTTAATAAAAATATTTTGCTTTAGAAAAATTTTTGATAGAAATATTTTTCTATAGAAAAATTTTCGTTAGAAATATTTTTCTATAGAGAAAATTTCAATAGAAATATTTTTCTATAGAAAAATTTTCAATAGAAATATTTTCTATAGAAAAATTTTTAAAAGAAATATTTTTCTATAGAAAAATTTTTGATAAAAATATTTTTCTATAGAAAAATTTTCGATAAAAATATTTTTCTATAGAAAAATTTTTAATAAAAATATTTTGCTTTAAAAAAATTTTTGATAGAAATATTTTTCTATAGAAAAATTTTCGTTAGAAATATTTTTCTATAGAAAAATTTTCGTTAGAAATATTTTTCTATAGAGAAAATTTCAATAGAAATATTTTTCTATAGAAACATTTTTAACAGAAATATTTTTCTATAGAAAAATTTTTAAAAGAAATATTTTTCTATAGAAAAATTTTCGATAGAAATATTTTTCTATAGAAAAATTTTCGATAGAAATATTTTTCTATAGAAAAATTTTCGATAGAAATATTTTTCTATAGAAAAATTTTCGATAGAAATATTTTTCTATAGAAAAATTTTCGATAAAATTATTTTTTATAGAAAAATTTTCTATAAAAATATTTTTCTATAGAAAAATTTTTGATAAAAATATTTTTCTATAGAAAAATTTTCGATAGAAATATTTTTCTATAGAAAAATTTTCGATAGAAATATTTTTCTATAGAAAAATTTTCGATAGAAATATTTTTCTATAGAAAAATTTTCGATAGAAATATTTTTCTATAGAAAAATTTTCGATAGAAATATTTTTCTATTAAAAATTTTCGATAGAAATATTTTTCTATAGAAAAATTTTCGATAAAATTATTTTTTATAGAAAAATTTTCGATAAAAATATTTTTCTATAGAAAAATTTTTGACAAAAATATTTTTCTATAGAAAAATTTTCGATAAAAATATTTTTCTATAGAAAAATTTTTAATAAAAATATTTTGCTTTAGAAAAATTTTTGATAGAAATATTTTTCTATAGAAAAATTTTCGTTAGAAATATTTTTCTATAGAGAAAATTTCAATAGAAATATTTTTCTATAGAAAAATTTTCAATAGATATATTTTTCTATAGAAAAATTTTTAACAGAAATATTTTTCTATAGAAAAATATTTAAAAGAAATATTTTTCTATAGAAAAATTTTTAAAAGAAATATTTTTCTATAGAAAATTTTCGATAGAAATATTTTTCTATAGAAAAAATTTCAATAAAATTATTTTTTATAGAAAAATTTTTGATAAAAATATTTTTCTATAGAAAAATTTTTGATAAAAATATTTTTCTATAGAAAAATGTTCGATAAAAATATTTTTCTATAGAAAAATTTTCGATAAAAATATTTTTCTATAGAAAAATTTTCGATAAAAATATTTTTCTATAGAAAAATTTTCCATTAAAATATTTTTCTATAGAAAAATTTTCCATTAAAATATTTTTCTGTAGAAAAATCTTTGATAAAAAATTGTTTCTATAGAAAAATTTTCGATAGAAATATTTTTTTTTGCCCTTTTTACATTCTAAACTCTTTTAACAATGACTTCACTCTTTCAAGCTACTGTTTCATCTTAAAAGAATATAAAAAAAAATACTTTTAATTTTTTAAATAAATACTCGTACATGATAAAAGCAAAATATAAAATTTTATTGGACAAAGCAAAGAGGTTTCCTTTTTCGACAAGTAGCAGGCGTATACTCCTGCTACCTCGTTCAAGCCATTACCAATATAATTCTGAAATGGAATATGATTTTTGGAACTCTTTATTATTTTCACATAAAAGGGTTAGAGTAACAGAATCCCGAGCATTTATACTTGTACTTTTTTTTAAATATTTTTGGTCATTTTGCCAAATAAAATTCTACGATTACACAGAAAATAAACGCCACAATAAAATTTGTTTAAAATCTTTATTCGTATTTAAAAATTGTTAACCGTTTTTCTTTGCAAAGCTTTGCTGCTCTACATGTTTTTGCTGAGGCCGGATAATGGCCAAACTGTAATAAAATATAAAAGAATTGGGTTATGATTGTTAACTCCATTGTCCAGAGCTGTTGCCTGTTAGGACACATATGTTGAGGCTTAAACCATTAAATTGTTTTAATTTTTTTTTAATAACATTATTTTTTGTTTTTCTTTGCTATTTGACCACCATAAAAATATTTTTTTAATTTATTAAAAAGTTAAGATTGTTATGTTTGCCCATTGATTTTATGGGGAAGTTTTTCGCACGAACAAAAAACTCGTGTTAATTTTATTATTTTGCGATTGGTACAAGTCATAAACGGATTTCAGCTGCACAAATTATACAAAAAACATTCAAAGAAAATTTAAAAAAGCTTTATAAAAAGGGATTTTTCGTATATGAAAAAAGGATCGCAGATTGATAATTGAACACGTAGTATTTGATTAAAATGAAATGTTTATAAAATAAAGGGTTTTAATATTTTACTGGCAATAATTAATGCTTTAAGTGGATATAAAAATATTTGTATTATTTGCCTCTGCCATATGGGGGTATCACTTAGCAAGACGATTTAATGATGTCAGTAGGTCCGTTCAAATGGTTGACGTGTTGCCTGCGAATTCAAAGCTCCATGTCAAAGTAGACATTTCCTTTGGCTTATGCAGATTAAATTTTTTTCAAATCCATCCATTATATTGGGGACCTCGCTACGATAAGATTTGGACAACTCACAACCAAAATATAGTAGTACTAGCTAGCACCAACTAAAATAAATTTGAAGGAATGACATTAGAAACCTCATGCGGAACAATTTTGCCAAAGATCATAGCATAATCAAATGCACAATTTACGACTCAATTAATTAAGATTCGGCGGCATCTGGCGAAAATTAGCCGCATCAACTTAAAACCAAATCCATAGTTTATGATTTAATTAATTTTGAGTGATTTTCTGTGGCGCCACCTGTTGGAAATTGGTCTTACCAACTTAGAAACCCTCGTCGAATCATGCGAAACAACTTTGCTAAATAAAGTAGCATGATCAAATTAAAAGTTCACGATTAAATTCATTTTGAGTAAAATTCAGTGGCGCCACCTATCGGAACTTGGTCATTTCAACTTGGTAATGTTCGTCGGTTCATGAGCAAAAACTTTACTAAAGATCATTACATGATTAAATTTTTATATATGTGACCCCGTCTATGAAAAGGTGGCTTATAATTCAAAAACGAAATTTCGAAAAATTTGCTAATTTTTCGAAATTTTTAGCTAATTTTTCGAAATTTTGTTTATGAGTCATAAGCCACCTTTTCCCTTTTCATAGACCTATAATTTATATAGTTTATACAATAAATGGAAACTATTTCATACAATACTAGCTGATTTTACCCGGCGTTGCCAGGTTTGGTAGTAAAAGTTGTTAGTTGGCCTATTTTACCCACCGGTAACTCAATACATACTGTAAAAATTAAAGAAAAATCGGTCGGCTCGGTCATCCATATTTGTCATTTTTGATATATTACTTATATGGGAGCGGTAACGCCCACTGGAGATTTGAAAAAAAACCTGGACTATTTTAGCCGCCCGTCACACCTTAACCTCACGTCCACTTAAGATTTAAAAAAAATAGCCTATTTAAAACCTTAATATACTGTCAAAATTTCAGAAAAATCGGTCCGCTCGGTCGTCTATATTTGTCATATTAAATATCTGACTTATATGGGAGGTGTCACGCCCACATGAGATTTCAAAAAAAAACCTAACCTAACTTACCCACCGGTTACACCTTAATATACTTAATATACGGTCATCCATATTTGTCATTTTTAATATTTTATTTATATGGGAGGGGTCACGCCCACTTGAGATTTAAAAACAACCCTGAACTATTTTACCCGCCAGTCACACCTTAACATACTGTCAAAATTTCAGAAAAATCGGTCAGCTCGGACATCTATATTTGTCATTTTTATTATATGAGTTATATGCGAGGGGCCACGCCCACTTGAGATTTCAGAAAAAAACCCTTCTTATTTAAACAACCGGCCACACCTTATCACACTGTTATTAATTTCAGAAACATCGGTCAGTTCGGTCATCCATATTTGTCATTTTAAATATTTGACTTATATGGGTGGAGTCATGCCCACTTGAGATTAAAAAAAAAACCTGACCTACTTTACCCACCGGTTACTCCTTAATATACTGTCAAAATTTCAGAAAAACCGGTCCGCTCGGTCATCTATATTTGTCATTTTTAATATATAAGTTATATGGGAGGGGTCACGCCCACTTGAGATTTCAGAAAAAAACCTTGCTTATTTTAACCACCGGTCACACCTAATCATACTGTTAAAATTTTAGAAAAATCGGTCCGCTCGGTCATCTATATTTGTCATTTTTAATATATGAGTAATATGGTGGTGGAGGGGGGGCCACGCCCACTTGAGATTTCAGAAAAATATCTGGCCTTTTTTATCTATCGGGCACACCTTACCATACTGTCAAAATTTCAAAAAATGGGCCGCTATGTCATCTTTATTTGTCATTTTCAAAATTTGACTTATATGGGAGGGGTCACGCTCACTTGATATTTCAGAAAAAAACCTAGGCTATTTTAACCTCCGGCCACACCTTACTACATTGTCTAAATTTCAAAAAAATCGTTCGGTTTGATCATCCATATTTGTAAATTTTAAAATCTGACTTATATGGGAGTGGTCACGCCTAATTGAGATTTCAAAAAAAAAAAAAAAAATCTGGCCTATTTTACCCACCAGTCACACCTTAACATACTGTCTGAATTTTAGAAAAATCGGGCTTTATTATCAGCTATATTTGCCATTTTTAATATATGAGTTATATGGGAGGGGTCACGCCCACTTGATATTTCAGAAAAAAACCTAGGCTAGACTCCATACCACACTGTCAAAATTTCTGAAAAATCGATCTGCTAGTTTCGGAGATCCTTCCCAACAAACAACATACAAACAGACGTGAACATTTTTTTTATAGATGCATACGTTCGAAGGGCTCAAAACTCCTTGTCTGAGCCAATGTGTCTGAACTTCCGTCTTGTATTTGTCTTAGACCCAAATTTTAGTATACCAATAGGCTTAGAATCACTTTCTGACTCGATTTAGCGATGTCCGTCCGTCCGTCTGGCTGGACGGCTGGCTGGACCCCTATATAAACTATGTAATCTAAGTACAGGTCACAATTCTAAAGATAATTTGATAGTGGGACCACGGCTATTGAAATTTGTCAAAATCGGTTCATTATTTATGGTACCTCCCATATGCCCCACTTCACGGAATTGATATTTTGGCCACAAATGTTAATATTTTTTCATGAAATTTAAGCAGTATTTTCTGCTTATGTAAACTTTAATCACTTAAACTTCGTTGAAATCGGTCCACATGTGACCATAGCTCCCATACAAAATCTTCTTCAAAAACGCACTAAATGAGACAAAACATCAATAAAACGCTCGTAAATCTGAAGATAATGATAATTTTGAGTTTTTTTTGCATACATAATTTCTGTGAAATCTGTTATCAACTGTAATCAGTAATCAAATTTTGAGATAATCGGTCTACATGTGACCCTAGCTCTCATATAAGTCCAAATGACGGAAACAGCTTAAATATAAAAGTTTTGGGAAAATGTTCGCATGATGGCAAAATTTAGCAAATATTTTTCTTTATACAGGAAAAAGAACACCTTTGACCTTAGTGGTGTAGGATATCATATGGTCGGGCTTGAGCGACTATAGCTCTTTCTTATTTTTTTTAATATTGGTCTTGCCTGTCCTATTAATCTAGTCCCAGCTAGCATTTTTGGAAAATTTTAATCAAATATGAGTCTTTTTTGACTTCATTGCACGATTAAAATGATCATTTATGATATCACTTATAAGTCAAAAATGATCTTTTTGTGTGAGAAAATGGTACCCTTCATGCTACTCTTCAAAAAAAGTATTTAATGACTCATTTTGCTAATTAGAATATGACTGCAGGCATTTTGATAGATTTGTTAAAAAAAAAAAAACAAATAAAGCTTTTTATTATTCAACACAGTGTCTTTTTTTAGAACACGTCATATATATTTTTAGAACAGTTTTAGTTAATAATTACAGAAATTGATGTTACCGAGACCCAGGATGGAACCTCCATCTCGGCAACTGAATAGAATATGTTATGCTTAGTAGTTGACCCCCCCCTTTCTGTTGTTAGATCCCCTTTTTCTTTTGTATTTTTGTCTTTCCGTAAGTTTTTTAGATGGGAGCTATGGTCAAATGGTGACCGATTGTAACAAAATTTTGCACACTGGCTGGCATTCACATAAATTTAGTGGCCAAAGCTATTACAGTTTATCATTTATTGGCATTTAAGTGAATTTCAGGTGGAATTTAGGCTGTTTCCGTAAATTTTTTATATGGGAGCTATGGTTAAATGTGAACCGATTTCGATGAAATTTTATACGCTGCCTAGCGCTTATGTAAAACTTCTAGATACTTCTAGATGTCATCATAGCTGTTTTAATTTGTCATTTATAAGCAAATAAGCGATTAGTCTAGACGAGGTTATACAGGAGCTATGGTCAAATGTTAACCGATTTTGCCCAATGTCAATACCAACATTTTCTCATAGATGAAGAATGTTTCTACTAAGTTTCAGTGAGCTAGCTCCTTTCGTTTAGGCGTTATCGTGATTTCAACAGACAGGTAGATAGACGGACATCGCTCAGTGGTCTTAGAATTTCATAAGGATTCAGAATATATATCGTTTTTGATTTTTGAGCCAATATTAAGAAAATTACAAACGGAATGACAATCTCAATATACCCCCCATTCTTTTTGATGGTGGTTATATAAAGTCGTATTAGTATCGTTTACACGATAAGATTTTGACTGCACACATTCTGCAAGAATTGTTTGTGCTTTTGTAAACTAGTCGTTTTCTTCTAAGGAGTTTTTTTGGAATCTTTTTTAGATCACCAAGCTGATTAATCAGTTTTTGATCATTTATACAAATCCCAAAAGACTCATTTTGCTGATATTATCATCAACAATCACCAAATTGCTAGCTGGGTTTTTTTTAGTGATATTGTGTTTCTATATTATTGTTCACTTTTTTCAATTTCATGTCTAAATATATGTCCTTCCTAAAGTCTTTCGCGCTGTCTGTGTCCTTTCAATTATATTTTATTTGCATGGAATTATTCATTTTTAATACATAGGATTTAATACTTATCTTTGGAAATGTGCATTAAATCATTTACATGTTCCCTACAATTTCAACGTATACTTTCATATATTATATACGATATAAAAATTTGTATATAAATTTCCACTTAATTGTCCTTGATTTATGAAAATTGAATGTTTGTGTGTCTTTCGGTCTCTTAGTGTCGTTTCGGTTGGTCCTTGTGTTTGGACAATAAGTGCGATTGTTTTCGCTTCCCAGACAAATGTGTGATTTCCTTGGTCAAGGCATCGTCTCTGCCGCATGACAATTACAGTCTTGTGACCTGTCCAGAGACATATATTTTTGCTGTGAATGTCTGGTCAGAGGTTATTTTGTGTGTGAATGTGTATGACAATACATATATTATTTTAAAGGATATTACACATATATTGTTAAAATGATAAACGAGGTTTAGTTTGAGAATTTATTTTTATATATGATCAAAATTTGAATTTTTTTAAACTTACTTTGATTTAAACGGACTTCAACAAACCATTCTCGAATATTTTTGGGTCGTTTCATTGTGAGATTTTAAGCTGTTGGTCCTTCTTTATGCAAAATAATGGCCGGTAGGTCTTTGGCAGTTATTATTCGTCGTCTGTCTGCCGTTAATTTCTTAATTATTCACTTGTAAAAGGGAGTTCACGCATCACTTAAACTACATAAAAATTTACATATGAATACTGGGCATTAGCAGTTGTCCTGGAATTCATATTTACTCCAACTAGAAGAACACTGAAAAAAAAAACTGGAAAAAATAAATTTTAATGAAAATTTTTCTATAGAAAAAATTTCTAATGAAAATTTGTTTTTATAGAAAAATATTTCTAATGGAAACTTTTTAATAGCAAAATATTTCTAAAGAAAATTTTTCTATAGAAAAATATTTCTAAAGAAAATTTTTCTATAGAAAAATATTTCTAAAGAAAATTTTTCTTTAGAAAAATATTTCTAAAGAAAATTTTTCTATAGAAAAATATTTCTAAAGAAAATTTTTGTATAGAAAAATATTTCTATAGAAAATTTTTGTATAGAAAAATATTTCTATCGAAAATTTTTGTATAGAAAAATATTTCTAAAGAAAATTTTTGTATAGAAAAATATTTCTAAAGAAAATTTTTGTATAGAAAAATATTTCTAAAGAAAATTTTTGTATAGAAAAATATTTCTAAAGAAAATTTTTGTATAGAAAAATATTTCTAAAGAAAATTTTTCTATAGAAAAATTTTTCTAAAGAGCATTTTTCCATACAAAAATATTTCTAATGAAAATTTTTCTATAAAAAATATTGCTAAAGAAAATTTTTCTATAGAAAAATATTTCTAACGAAAATTTTTCTATAGAAAAATATTTTTAACGAAAATTTTTCTATAGAAAAATATTTCTAAAGAAAATTTTTCTATAGAAAAATATTTCTAAAGAAAATTTTTCCATAGAAAAACATTTCTAAAGAAAATTTTTCTATAGAAAAATATTTCTAAAGAAAATTTTTCTATAGAAAAATTTGTCTACTGAAAATTATTCTATAGAAAAATTTTTCTACTGAAAATTTTTCTATAGAAAAATATTTCTAATGAAAATTTTTCTATAGAAAATATTTCTAATGAAAATTTTTCTATAGAAAAATATTTCTAATGAAAATTTTTCTATAGAAAAATATTTCTAAAGAAAATTTTTCTATAGAAAAATATTTCTAAAGAAAATTTTTCTATAGAAAAATATTTCTAAAGAAAATTTTTCTATAGAAAAATATTTCTAAAGAAAATTTTTCTATAGAAAAATATTTCTAAAAAAATTTTTTTTAAAGAAAAATATTTCTAAAGAAAATTTTTCTCTAGAAAAATATTTAAAAGAAAATTTTTCTCTAGCAAAATATTTCTAAAGAAAATTTTTCTCTAGAAAAATATTTCTATCGAAAATTTTTCTATAGAAAAATATTTCTGAAGAAAATTTTTCTCTAGAAAAATATTTCCAAAAAAAATTTTTCTCTAGAAGAATATTTCTAAAGAAAATTTTTCTCTAGAAAAACATTTCTAAAGATAGTTTTTCTCTAGAAAAATATTTCTATCGAAAATTTTTCTCTAGAAAAATATTTCTATCGAAAAGTTTTCTCTACAAAAATATTTCTATCGAAAATTTTTCTATAGAAAAATATTTCTATCGAAAATTTTTCTATAGAAAAATATTTCTATCGAAAATTTTTCTATAGAAAAATATTTCTATCGAAAATTTTTCTCTAGAAAAATATTTCTAAAGAAAATTTTTCTATAGAAAAATATTTCTAAAGAAATTTTTTCTATAGAAAAATATTTCTAACGAAAATTTTTCTATATAAAAATATTTCTAAAGAAAATTTTTCTCTAGAAAAATATTTCTAACGAAAATTTTTTTATAGAAAAATAATTCTAACGAAAATTTTTCTATAGAAAAATATTTCTAACGAAAATTTTTCTATAGAAAAATATTTCTAACGAAAATTTTTCTATAGAAAAATATTTCTAACGAAAATTTTTCTATAGAAAAATATTTCTAACGAAAATTTTTCTATAGAAAAATATTTCTAACGAAAATTTTTCTATAGAAAAATATTTCTAACGAAAATTTTTCTATAGAAAAATATTTCTAACGAAAATTTTTCTATAGAAAAATACTTCTAACGAAAATTTTTCTATAGAAAAATATTTCTAACGAAAATTTTTCTATAGAAAAATATTTCTAACGAAAATTTTTCTATAGCAAAATATTTCTAACGAAAATTTTTCTATAGAAAAATTTTTCTAACGAAAATTTTTCTATAGAAAAATATTTCTAACGAAAATTTTTCTATAGAAAAATATTTCTAACGAAAATTTTTCTATAGAAAAATATTTCTAACGAAAATTTTTCTATAGAAAAATATTTCTAACGAAAATTTTTCTATAGAAAAATATTTCTAACGAAAATTTTTCTATAGAAAAATATTTCTAACGAAAATGTTTCTATAGAAAAATATTTCTAACGAAAATGTTTCTATAGAAAAATATTTCTAACGAAAATTTTTCTATAGAAAAATATTTCTAACGAAAATTTTTATATAGAAAAATATTTCTAACGAAAATTTTTCTATAGAAAAATATTTCTAACGAAAATTTTTCTATAGAAAAATATTTCTAACGAAAATTTTTCTATAGAAAAATATTTCTAACGAAAATTTTTCTATAGAAAAATATTTCTAACGAAAATTTTTCTATAGAAAAATATTTCTAACGAAAATTTTTCTATAGAAAAATATTTCTAATGCAAATTTTTCTATAGAAAAATATTTCTAATGCAAATTTTTCTATAGAAAAATATTTCTAAAGAAAATTTTTCTATAGAAAAATATTTCTAAGGAAAATTTTTCTATAGAAAAATATTTGTAAAGAAAATTTTTCTATAAAAAAATATTTCGAAAGAAAATTTTTCTATAGAAAAATATTTCTAATGAAAATTTTTCTATAGAAAAATATTTCTAAAGAAAATTTTTCTATAGAAAAATATTTCTAAAGAAAATTTTTCTATAGAAAAATTTTCTTCAGAAATATTTTTCTAAAGAAAATTTTTCCATAGAAAAATATTTCTAAAGAAAATTTTTCTATAGAAAAATATTTCTAATAGAAAAAATTTCATTAAAAATATTTTTCCATACAAAAAATTTCATTAGAAATATTTTTCTATAGAAAACATTTCATTAGAAATATGAAATTGTTTCTATAGAAAAATATTTCTAATGAAAATTTTTCTATAGAAAAATATTTCTAATGAAAATTTTTCTGTAGAAAAATATTTCTAATGAAAATTTGTCTATAGAAAAATATTTCTAATGAAAATTTGTCTATAGAAAAATATTTCGAATGAAAATTTTTCTATAGAAAAATATTTCTTATGAAAATTTTTCTATAGAAAAATATTTCTTATGAAAATTTTTCTATAGAAAAATATTTCTAATGAAAATTTTTCTATAGAAAAATATTTCTAATGAAAATTTTTCTATAGAAAAATATTTCGAATGAAAATTTTTCTATAGAAAAATATTTCTTATGAAAATTTTTCTATAGAAAAATATTTCTAATGAAAATTTTTCTATAGAAAAATATTTCTAATGAAAATTTTTCTATAGAAAAATATTTCTAAAGAAAATTTTTCTTTAGAAAAATATTTGTAAAGAAAATTTTTCTCTAGAAAAATATTTCTAAAGAAAATTTTTCTATAGAAAAATATTTCTACTGAAAATTTTTCTATAGAAAAATATTTCTAATGAAATTTTTTCTATTGAAAAATATTTCCAATGAAATTTTTTCTATAGAAAAATATTTCTAATGAAATTTTTTCTATAGAAAAATATTTATAATGAAATTGTTTCTTTAGAAAAATATTTCTTATGAAATTTTTTCTATAGAAAAATATTTCTAATGAAAATTGTTTAATGTAAAAAATTTCCATACATTTATATTTTTAAGTGTAATAGTAAAAGTTAAAGCAATTAAAATTAAAGAAAATTTATTTTTCATTTGTTTTCAAGTAAATGAAAATTGCTAAGAATTCAATTATTTTTGGCAATTAAAATTACAGAAGCTTTGCGTTATTTTTGCAAAGCAAACTACATTTTTGCAAAAGGTTTTCTGGTAGTCTACCCTTTCAAGTAATTTCATAACCATTTCAATGTTTGTAAGAGCTCTATTTTTTTTGGAATAAACTAAAATTCAATTAAAATTATATCTGCCTTTCATGTGTTTCATGCCTGAATATGTCCTTCAAAGGCCCATCATTTCATCTATTTTTGGATTTCATATGAAATTTGTTAATAATGTTATAACAAAATTTTTGTCATTAATGGGTTTTGTGGAAAAATATAATGTATTTTATAAGTATCTATATATTCTTGGAAATAGACATGTTTCCCTAATTTCCCCATTTTTGCTTATTCAAAGGAATTTTATTTACAGACTCCCTTATTTTTCTAAATTTAAACTGACGAAATTCTGTTATTATTCATATTTCAAAACAATAATTGATTTTGTTGCCCTTTTTGTATGAAAAACTTTAAATTCAATTATTTCGTTAAATATGATAGCTAGAGCCAAAATAACGAAATTCTGTGATCACTAAAATTTTTTGAAAAAAATTGATTTTTTGACTTTTTTTTGTATGAAATTTTAAACTCAATTATTTCGTTAAATATGATAGCTAGAGCCAAAATAATGAAATTCTGTGATCACTAAAATTTTTTGGCAAAAATTGATTTTTTGACTTTTTTGTATGAAAACTTTAAACTCAATTATTTCGTTAAATATGATAGCTAGAGCCAAAATAACGAAATTCTGTGATCACTAAAGTTTTTTGCCAAAAATTGATTTTTTTGACTTTTTTTGTATGAAAAACTTTAAACTTAATTATTTCGTTAAATATGATAGCTAGAGCAAAAATAGTGGGAAGTCATATAAATTTATATTTGTACGAGTGTTACTAGTTCATCGCAGCAATGGCTTTACATTTAATTCAAATTTATATGAATTTTATTCAATTTAATTATGGTTGAATGACTTAGAACTTTTAGTAAAAGTTTACAAACAAAAAATGTTTAAATAAAAAACGTTTAGCATATATTTAGGGAACGAAAGAGAAAAACCAGTTTTTGAAGTGGAGTTTTGAATTAATGTTTACATTATATTTTTACAAATAAATATCAAACTTTTGGAAAATATTAAATGGGAAAAAATTATGTTAATAATTGTTCATTACTGAAAGAGGTTTCAATTTGTGAGGATAAATTTTTGCAATTTTTATTAAAACAAATTAACAAAAAAATTAAATGAAAACCAGTTAATGTAAACATTAGTTTTGATTGGTAGAAAATGGATTTTAAGCAAAGTGGAATTTTTTTTTAATTAGTAAAATGTGAAGGAAAATTTTAATATGCGAAAGGGAGTAAGTAGAATATAATTTTGTACAAAATTTTTCTAAAAAAGAAACTTTTGTACAAAATTTTTTATAGAAGAAACTTTTGAACAAAATTTTTTATGCAACAAACTTTTGTACAAATTTCTTTAGAAGAAACCTTTGTACGAAATTTTCTATAAAAGAAACTTTTGTAGAAAATTTTTTATAAAAGAAACTTTTGTACAAAATGTTCTATGAAATAAACTTTTGCACAAAATTTTCTATAAAAGAAGCTTTGTTCAAAGTTTTCTATAAAAGAAACTTTTGTACAAAATTTTCTATAGAAGAAACTTTTGTACAAAATTTTCTATAGAAGAAACTTTTGTACACAATTTTCTATAGAAGAAACTTCTTGACAAAATTTTCTACAGAAGAAACTTTTTGACAAAATTTTCTATAGAAGAAGCTTTTGTACAACATTTTCTATAAAAGAAACTTTTTGACAAAATTTTCTATAGAAGAAACTTTTGTACAAAATTTTCTATAAAAGAAACTTTTGTACAAAATTTTCTATAAAAGAAACTTTTGTACAAAACTTTCTATAGAAGTAATTTTTGTACAAAATTTTCTATAGGAGACATTTTTGTGCAAAATTTTCTATAGAAGAAATTTTTGTACAAAATTTTCTATAGAAGAAATTTTTGTACAAAATTTTCTATAGAAGAAATTTTTGTACAAAATTTTCTATAGAAGAAATTTTTGTACAAAATTTTCTATAGAAGAAATTTTTGTACAAAATTTTCTTCAAAAAAATTTTTGTACAAAATTTTCTATAGAAGAAATTTTTGTACAAAATTTTCTATAGAAGAAATTTTTGTACAAAATTTTCTATAAAAGAAACTTTTTGACAAAATTTTCTATAGAAGAAATTTTTGTACAAAATTTTCTATAAAAGAAACTTTTGTACAAAATTTTCTATAAAAGAAACTTTTGTACAAAATTTTCTATAAAAGAAACTTTTGTACAAAATTTTCTATAAAAGAAACTTTTGTACAAAATTTTCTATAAAAGAAACTTTTGTACAAAATTTTCTATAGAAGTAATTTTTGTACAAAATTTTATATAGAAGAAATTTTTGTACAAAATTTTTTATAGAAGAAATTTTTGTACAAAACTTTCTATAGAAGAAATTTTTGTACAAAATTTTCTTTAGAAGAAATTTTTGTACAAATTTTTCTAGAGAAGAAATTTTTGTACAAAATTTTCTATAGAAGAAATTTTTGTACAAAATTTTCTATAGAAGAAATTTTTGTACAAAATTTTCTATAGAAGAAATTTTTGTACAAAATTTTCTATAGAAGAAATATTTGTACAAAATTTTCTATAGAAGAAATATTTGTACAAAATTTTCTATAGAAGAAACTTTTGTACAAAATTTTCTATAGAAGAAACTTTTGTACAAAATTTTCTATAGAAAAAATTTTTGTACAAAATTTTCTATAGAAGAAACTTTTGTTTAAAATTTTCTATAGAAGAAACTTTTGTTCAAAATTTTCTATAGAAGAAACTTTTGTACAAAATTTTCTATAGAAGAAACTTTTGTACAAAATTTTCTATAGAAGAAACTTTTGTTTAAAATTTTCTATAGAAGAAACTTTTGTTCAAAATTTACTATAGAAGAAACTTTTGTACAAAATTTTCTATAAAAGAACTTTTGTTTACAATTTTCTACAAAAGAGACTTTTGTATAAAATTTTTTATGAAAACATTTTTTGTACAAATTTTCATAGAAGAAACTTTTGTTCAAAATTTTCTATAGAAGAAACTTTTGTTCAAAATTTTCTATAGAAGAAACTTTTGTACAAAATTTTCTATAGAAGAAACTTTTGTTTAAAATTTTCTATAGAAGAAACTTTTGTTCAAAATTTTCTATAGAAGAAACTTTTGTACAAAATTTTCTATAGAAGAAACTTTTGTACAAAATTTTCTATAGAAGAAACTTTTGTTTAAAATTTTCTATAGAAGAAACTTTTGTTCAAAATTTACTATAGAAGAAACTTTTGTACAAAATTTTCTATAAAAGAACTTTTGTTTACAATTTTCTACAAAAGAGACTTTTGTATAAAATTTTTTATGAAAACATTTTTTGTACATATTTTCATAGAAGAAACTTTTGTTCAAAATTTTCTATAGAAGAAACTTTTGTTCAAAATTTTCTATAGAAGAAACTTTTGTACAAAATTTTCTATAGAAGAAACTTTTGTTTAAAATTTTCTATAGAAGAAACTTTTGTTCAAAATTTTCTATAGAAGAAACTTTTGTACAAAATTTTCTATAGAAGAAACTTTTGTACAAAATTTTCTATAGAAGAAACTTTTGTTCAAAATTTTCTATAGAAGAAACTTTTGTACAAAATTTTCTATAGAAGAAACTTTTGTACAAAATTTTCTATAGAAGAAACTTTTGTTCAAAATTTTCTATAGAAGAAACTTTTGTACAAAATTTTCTATAGAAGAAACTTTTGTACTAAATTTTCTATAGAAGAAAGTTTTGTACAAAATTTTCTATAGAAGACACTTTTGTTTAAAATTTTCTATAGAAGAAACTTTTGCTAAAATATTTTCTATAGAAGAAACTTTTGTTCAAAATTTTCTATAGAAGAAACTTTTGTACAAAATTTTCTATAGAAGAAACTTTTGTACAAAATTTTCTATAGAAGAAAGTTTTGTACAAAATTTTCTATAGAAGACACTTTTGTACAAAATTTTCTATAGAATAAATTTTGTACAAAATTTTCTATAGAATAAATTTTTGTGCAAAATTTTCTATAGAAGAAATTTTTGTACAAAATATTCTATAGAAGAAATTTTTGTACAAAATTTTCTATAGAAGAAATTTTTGTACAAAATTTTCTATAGAAGAAATTTTTGTACAAAATTTTCTATAGAAGAAATTTTTGTACAAAATTTTCTATAGAAGAAATTTTTGTACAAAATTTTCTATAGAAGAAATTTTTGTACAAAATTTTCTATAGAAGAAGTTTTTGTACAAAATTTTCTATAGAAGAAATTTTTGTGCAAAATTTTCTATAGAAGAAATTTTTGTGCAAAATTTTCTATAGAAGAAATTTTTGTGCAAAATTTTCTGCAGAAGAAATTTTTGTACAAAATTTTCTATAGAAGAAACTTTTGTACAAAATTTTCTATAGAAGAAATTTTTGTACAAAATTTTCTATAGAAGAAATTTTTGTACAAAATTTTCTATAGAAGAAATTTTTGTACAAAATTTTCTATAGAAGAAATTTTTGTACAAAATTTTCTATAGAAGAAATATTTGTACAAAATTTTCTATAGAAGAAATTTTTGTACAAAATTTTCTATAGAAGAAATTTTTGTACAAAATTTTCTATAGAAGAAATATTTGTACAAAATTTTCTATAGAAGAAACTTTTGTACAAAATTTTCTATAGAAGAAACTTTTGTACAAAATTTTCTATAGAAGAAATTTTTGTACAAAATTTTCTATAGAAGAAATTTTTGTGCAAAATTTTCTATAGAAGAAACTTTTGTACAAAATTTTCTATAGAAGAAACTTTTGTACAAAATTTTCTATAAAAGAACTTTTGTTTACAATTTTCTACAAAAGAGACTTTTGTATACAATTTTTTATGAAAACATTTTTTGTACATATTTTCATAGAAGAAACTTTTGTTCAAAATTTTCTATAGAAGAAACTTTTGTTCAAAATTTTCTATAGAAGAAACTTTTGTACAAAATTTTCTATAGAAGAAACTTTTGTTCAAAATTTTCTATAGAAGAAACTTTTGTTCAAAATTTTCTATAGAAGTAATTTTTGTACAAAATTTTCTATAGAAGAAATTTTTGTACAAAATTTTCTATAGAAGAAATTTTTGTACAAAATTTTCTATAGAAGAAATTTTTGTACAAAATTTTCTATAGAAGAAATTTTTGTACAAAATTTTCTATAGAAGAAATTTTCGTACAAAATTTTCTATAGAAGAAGTTTTTGTACAAAATTTTCTATAGAAGAAATTTTTGTACAAAATTTTCTATAGAAGAAATTTTTGTACAAATTTTTCTATAGAAGAAATTTTTGTGCAAAATTTTCTATAGAAGAAGTTTTTGTACAAAATTTTCTATAGAAGAAATTTTTGTGCAAAATTTTCTATAGAAGAAATTTTTGTGCAAAATTTTCTATAGAAGAAATTTTTGTACAAAATTTTCTATAGAAGAAATTTTTGTACAAAATTTTCTATAGAAGAAATTTTTGTACAAAATTTTCTATAGAAGAAATTTTTGTACAAAATTTTCTATAGAAGAAATTTTTGTACAAAATTTTCTATAGAAGATACTTTTGTTCTAAGTTCTTTATAAAATAAACTTTTTGACAAAATTTTCTATAGAAGGAACTTTTTGACAAAATTTTCTATAGAAGAAACTTTTTGACAAAATTTTCTATAGAAGAAACTTTTGTACAAAATTTTCTATAACAGAATTTTTTGCACAAAATTTTCTATAGAAGAAACTTTTGTACAAAATTTTCTATAGAAGAAACTTTTGTACAAAATTTTCTATAGAAGAAACTTTTGTACAAAATTTTCTATAGAAGAAATTTTTGTGCAAAATTTTCTATAGAAGAAATTTTTGTGCAAAATTTTCTATAGAAGAAGTTTTTGTACAAAATTTTCTATAGAAGAAATTTTTGTACAAAATTTTCTATAGAAGAAATTTTTGTGCAAAATTTTCTATAGAAGAAATTTTTGTACAAAATTTTCTATAGAAGAAATTTTTGTACAAAATTTTCTATAGAAGAAATTTTTGTACAAAATTTTCTATAGAAGAAATTTTTGTACAAAATTTTCTATAGAAGAAATTTTTGTACAAAATTTTCTATAGAAGAAATTTTTGTACAAAATTTTCTATAGAAGATACTTTTGTTCTAAGTTCTTTATAAAATAAACTTTTTGACAAAATTTTCTATAGAAGGAACTTTTTGACAAAATTTTCTATAGAAGAAACTTTTTGACAAAATTTTCTATAGAAGAAACTTTTGTACAAAATTTTCTATAACAGAATTTTTTGCACAAAATTTTCTTTAGAAGAAAATTTTGTACAAAACTTTCTATAGAAGAAACTTTTGTACAAAATTTTCTATAGAAGAAACTTTTGTACAAAATTTTCTATAGAAGAAACTTTTGTACAAAATTTTCTATACAAGAAACTTTTGTACAAAATTTTCTATAGAAGAAAGTTTTGTACAAAATTTTCTATAGAAGACACTTTTGTACAAAATTTTCTATAGAATAAATTTTTGTACAAAATTTTCTATAGAAGAAATTTTTGTACAAAATTTTCTATAGAAGAAATTTTTGTACAAAATTTTCTATAGAAGAAATTTTTGTACAAAATTTTCTATAGAAGAAATTTTTGTGAAAAATTTTCTATAGAAGAAATTTTTGTACAAAATTTTCTATAGAAGAAATTTTTGTACAAAATTTTCTATAGAAGAAATTTTTGTACAAAATTTTCTATAGAAGAAATTTTTGTACAAAATTTTCTATATAAGAAACTTTTGTACAAAATTTTCTATAGAAGAAACTTTTATACAAAATTTTCTATAGAAGAAACTTTTGTACAAAATTTTCTATAGAAGAATTTTTAGTACAAAATATTCTATTGAAGAATTTCTTGTACAAAATTTTCTATAGAAGAATTCTTAGTACAAAATTTTTTATAAAATATTTTTTTGTACAAAATTTTCTATAGAAGAATTTTTTGTACACATTTTTTTACAGAAGAAACTTTTGTTCAAAATTTTCTATAGAAGAAACTTTTGTTCAAAATTTTCTATAGAATAAACTTTTGTTCAAAATTTTCTATAGAATAAACTTTTGTACAAAATTTTTTTATAGAAGAAACTTATGTACAAAATTTTCTACAGAAAAAACTTAGTTACAAAATTTTCTATAGAAGAAACTTTTGTACAAATTTTTCTATAGAAGAAACATTTGTACAAAATTTTCTATAAAATTTTCTGAAGAAAAAACTTTTTGTACAAATTTTCTATAAAAAACTTTTATACAAAATTTTCTCTAAATGAATCTTTTTTACAAAATTGTCTGTTAACTAAATTTGTTCTATATTTAACCAAAAAGAAACTTTTGTTCAAAATTTTCTATGAATGAAACTTTTGTACAAAATTTTCTATAGAAAAAATTTTTACAAAAATTTAATTTAAAATTTTCTGCAGAACATTTTTTTTTCTCTAAAAACATGTTACTTAAACTTTTTGGCGGTTAGGGCTCGATTTTTTAGTAAATTCCCAGTAAAACTTTTCATTACCAAATAATGAGTTAAACAGTTAAACTATTGAACACGAACTACTTACTCATTCGCTGTTTAAGTCATTACATTAACATGGGGATGTCATTGGAGGCAAGTACTTACCAATTGCAGAAAAGTAATGACTTGGGTAAGCAATTTGAAAGCAACAACAACAGCAACAACTTTTTTGTTGTTGTTTTATTAAAAACATATATTTTTAAACGAAATACAAACATTTTTTTTATGATCCCATGGGGGCTCGAACCCAGACCCTCCGACTGCTAGGCAGAGACTCTTCCACTGAGCTACTTCATATGTTGAAAACTTAGCAGCTTATAATTAATATAAACAATTTTTATTTTTAGATCCAAAATCATGTGAAAATAACTTTGTTTTTCCCTGCTTTTTTTGCTTTGTTGTAATTTTTGGAAAAATATTTTTATACGATTTTTTGTAATTATTTTAAAACTTTTTTAAAATTATTTTAAAACTTAAACAATTTAAATCTTCATTTTTGTATAAGTTTTAACATAAGATTGACTCTTACTTACTTAAATGTTACAACCTGTTAAGTTCAAAGTCCGAGCATATTTTAGAATTCCATGGATTTCGATCTTGTGCGAATATTCTCCAATTTTATAGGCCAAGCTTTGAAAAATGTTCCTCTACTTGGTATTTCTATCCAAGCTTCGGACATCCTCCTCTAATATTAGGTAGTGGGACATTTCAATTCTAATTTTATCCTCTTCATTGTATTTTTTTCAAGAGAGGGTTACTAGCCCGTAATCCTAACCCATTTTTATCGATGTTATGGGACAACTCTCGGAACATGTTAACTCACAATATTAATGGGTGTTAAACTAGCTCCCCGGGTGATACCATGAGGAGGTGTGTGTCCACAGTTGAGATGAAGGATGACCCAGATAAGTTGGGCTTACCAAGTTAAAACCAATTAGAATCGTGTTTGGTATTCAACCTCCCCTACATAATCAAAATTGACTCATGATGGTATTTTTTCATTAACGTGAGTTAGTTTTACAAATTTTTTTTTACAGAAGATAATATTTAAGTTCTTAAAATTCAAAAATCATTTAAAAAGACTCTTTTAATAAAAAAAAACTAAAAAAAATTGTTGCCCTTGGTGGGATTGAACCGGGGCCATTCAGTTTAAATTACCATCTTAATTACAAATATGTACTTCTGTAATAACTTATTATTTATTCGTATGGTATGTTGTAGTCGTTACAAGGTAACCAGTTATCAGAGTACTTGCCATTACCAAAGTTTTGCTGGGTTTATATAAGAAAATATCATTGTCACCCACATTAATGTAATTGTTGTTTTTATGCAGATTTTTTAAACTATAAATAAACATATTCCCACATATTTAAACTTTTTTCAACACGAAAAGAAACATTAAAAATACATAAAACTGTAAATAATGAAGATTTTCCTTTCAAAGAAATTTCCATAACAACTTTTCAAATATTTGCTTGTATGCGCAGCAGAACCCTGGCGTATGATTCATTTTGAATCATTTTAATTTCTTGAAAAATTATTTTTATAAACAACAACAACAATAACAGAGAAGTAAGAAATATTCATTGTCATTATTTTCAGTTCATCATCATTTTAAAATTATGATTTTTTTTTAATGTAAGTTGTCAGATTTTCAACCAGTCTATCATGTAGTAAAATGATATTTGGTCTGTCTTCCATTCCTCCATCTGTCAGTCATAAAGTCTGTCAGTTTGGCTTCTACTCGTGCACTTGACTCCTCTTGCAAACACGTTTAAAAATCGGAAAAACATGTTATTTTTCTTTAAACTTTTTTTGTTGTATTTATTTGGTTGTTATAACTATTTCAGTTGTAGGAGTATTTCTGACACATAATCATCATCATCTGTATCATGTCACAATAATTCTGTCGTTGCTGCTGTTGCCGGTTGCTATCGCTGACAATTGTCGTTATTGTTATTCATTTGGTTGACAGCAAAAAAAGTCGTTTAAGTTGAGTTAACCGCTATCAACAATAATGTTGATTTATGGCCAGAACTATAAGGGAATGAAATCATACAAAAATAAGTTTGTTTAGCAGGATAACATCAGAAAAGGAATACTACCAAAACGATTAGCAAAGAGACTCAAATGAGGCTCTGAGTCTAAATACCGACAGTCTTAAGCAGGACCATTAGATTTTTAAAATCTACAAAAAGACTCTTTTAAATCGCTGCCTTTAAAGAAATAACATTATCGATAAATCTCAAAACAAATTATTGGCATAACAATGTCTTCATTTCCATCACAATCGTGATAGAAAAAATTCAACTTTTCAATAGATTTTCCTGCATTGAATCATAAACCGGAAACGATTATTGTTACTCTTTTGTTTGGTAAGTGATTAAATCGATTGAAAAGGTTTTTACGGGAAATGCCAAAGGATTGGCGGTAAACGGTGGAAAATCAGAAGGATTAAAACTGCAAAGACTCAATATTTAACAAAACATTAACTTAGGGAATAGATAAAAAAGTATAAGAAAATTTTGTAAAAAAGTTGCTTTAATAGAAAATTTTGTACAAAAGTTTCTTCTAGAGAAAAATTTGTACAGAAAATTATTCTATGGAAAATTTGCTGCAAAAGTTTCTTTTATAGAAAATTTTAAACAAAAGTTTCTTTCATAAAAAATTTTGCAAAAAAATTTTTCTTTTTTAGAAAATTGTTCCTATAGAAATATTTGTACAAAAGTTTCTTGTATAGAAAATATTTTACAAAAGTTTCTTTTATAGAAAATTTTGTACAAAAGTTTCCTCTAAAGAATTTATTTTTACAAAAGTCTCTTTAAAAAATTTGGTACAAAAATTTCTTTTATAGAAAATTTTGTACAAAAGTTTCTTCTATGGAAAATTTTGTTTAAAAAGTTCTTCTATAGAAAATTTTAAACAAAAGTTTTTTTCATAAAAAATTTTGTACAAAAATTCTTTTTTTTAGAAAAATTTTTCCTATAGAAATATTTGCGCAAAAGTTTCTTATACAGAAAATATTTTACAAAAGTTTCTTTTATAGAAAATTTTGTACAAAAGTTTCTTCTATAAAAAATTTTGTTCAAAAAGTTCTTCTATAGAAAAGTTTCTTCGAAAGAAAATTTTGAACAATATTTCTATTTTATTAAAAATTTTGTACAAAAAGTTTCTTCTATAGAAAATTTTGTTCAAAATTTTCTTTTATAGAAAATTTTGTCTAAATTTTCTTTTTTAAAAAATTTTGTACGAAAGTTTCTTTTAGAGAAAATTTTGTACAAAAATTTCTTTTCTAGAAAATTTTGTACAAAAATTTCTTATAGAGAAAATTTTGTACAAAAATTTCTTATAGAGAAAATTTTGTACAAAAATTTTTTATAGAGAAAATTTTGTACAAAAATTTCTTATAGAGAAAATTTTGTACAAAAATTTCTTATAGAGAAAATTTTGTACAAAAATTTCTTATAGAGAAAATTTTGTACAAAAGTTTCTTATAGAGAAAATTTTGTACAAAAATTTCTTATAGAGAAAATTTTGTACAAAAATTTCTTATAGAGAAAATTTTGTACAAAAATTTCTTATAGAGAAAATTTTGTACAAAAATTTCTTAAAGAGAAAATTTTGTACAAAAATTTCTTATAGAGAAAATTTTGTACAAAAATTTCTTATAGAGAAAATTTTGTACAAAAATTTCTTAAAGAGAAAATTTTGTACAAAAATTTCTTATAGAGAAAATTTTGTACAAAAATTTCTTATAGAGAAAATTTTGTACAAAAATTTCTTATAGAGAAAATTTTGTACAAAAATTTCTTATAGAGAAAATTTTGTACAAAAATTTCTTATAGAGAAAATTTTGTACAAAAATTTCTTATAGAGAAAATTTTGTACAAAAATTTCTTATAGAGCAAATTTTGTACAAAAATTTCTTATAGAGACAATTTTGTACAAAAATTTCTTATAGAGAAAATTTTATACAAAAATTTTGCACAAAAATTTCTTATAGAGAAAATTTTGTACAAAAATTTCTTATAGAGAAAATTTTGTACAAAAATTTCTTATAGAGAAAATTTTGTACAAAAATTTCTTATAGAGAAAATTTTGTACAAAAGTTTCTTATAGAGAAAATTTTGTACAAAAATTTCTTATAGAGAAAATTTTGTACAAAAATTTCTTATAGAGAAAATTTTGTACAAAAATTTCTTATAGAGAAAATTTTGTACAGAAATTTCTTATAGAGAAAATTTTGTACAAAAATTTCTTATAGAAAAAATTTTGTACAAAAATTTCTTATAGAGAAAATTTTGTACAAAAATTTCTTATAGAGAATATTTTGTACAAAAATTTCTTATAGAGAAAATTTTGTACAAAAATTTCTTATAGAGAAAATTTTGTACAAAAATTTCTTAAAGAGAAAATTTTGTACAAAAATTTCTTATAGAGAAAATTTTGTACAAAAATTTCTTAAAAATTTTTTCTGTAGAAGATTTTGTACAAAATTTCTGCTATAAAAAATTTTCTTATATAGAAAATTTTGTATAAAAGACTCTTCTATATAAAATTGTATACAAAAGTTCTTCCATAGAAAATTTTGTACAAAAGATTCTTTTATATAAAATTTTGTACAAAAATTTCTTCTATAGAAAATTTTGTACAAAAGTTTCTTCTATAGAAAATTTTGTACAAAAGTTTCTTTCATAGAAAATTTTCTACAAAAAATTCTTCTATAGAAAATTTTGTACAAAAGTTTCTTCTATATAAAATTTTGTACAAAAGTTTCTTCTATAAAAAAATTTTGTACAAAAGTTTCTTTTATAGAAAATTTTGAACAAAAGTTTCTTTCATAGAAAATTTTCTACAAAAAATTCTTCTATAAAAAATTTTTTAGAAAAATTTCTTCTATTAAAAATTTTGTACAAAAATTTGCACAAATTTTTTTTGTACAAATTTTTCGTACAAAAGTTTCTTCTAAAGAAAATTTTGTAAAAAAGTTTCTTCTATAGAAAATTTTGTATAAAAGAAATTTCTTCTTGAGAAAATTTTTTATAAAAATTTCTTCTATTGAAAAGATTTTATAAAAATTTGTTTCATAGAAAATTTTGTACAAAAATTTTTTTTTAGAAAATTTTGTACAAAAATTTCTTTTATAGAAAATTTTGTACAGAAATTTCTTTTTGAGAAAATTTTGTACAAAAGTTTCTTTTATAGAAAATTTTGTACAAAAATTTCTTTTAGAGAAAATTTTGTACAAAAATTTCTTTTAGAGAAAATTTTGTACAAAAATTTCTTTTAGAGAAAATTTTGTACAAAAATTTCTTTTAGAGAAAATTTTGATCAAAAGTTTCTTCTATAGAAAATTTGGAACAAAAGTTTCTTCTATAGAAAATTTGGAACAAAAGTCTCTTCTAGAGAAAATTGTGGACAAAAATTTATTTTATAGAAAATCTTGTACAAAAGTTTCTTCTATAGAAAATTTTGAACAAAAATTTCATCTATAGAAAATTTTGTACAAAAATTTCGTTTATAGAAATTTTTATACAAAAATTTATTTTATAGAAATTTTATGCAAAAATTTCATTTATAGAAAATTTTGTACAAAAGTTTATTTCATAGAGGATTTTCTACAAAAGTTTCTTCTTAAGAAAATTTTTTACAAAAGTTATTTCTACAGAAAATTTTGTACAAAAGTATCTTGTAAAGAAAATTTTTTGCAAAAGTTTTTTCTAGAGAAAATTTTGTACAAAATATGCATCTATAAAAATTTTTGTACAATAGTTTTTTCTAGAGACAAATTCTTTGGGAGAAAACTTTTTACTAAAGTTTATTCTATAGAATATTTTGTACAAAAGTTTCTTCTTTAAAAAATTTTGTACAAAAGTTTTTTCTTAACAAAAATTTATACAAAAGTTTTTCTAAATTTTTGATCGAAAGTTATTTCTATAGAAAATTTTGTGTAAAAGTTTCTTCTATAGAAAATTTTGTGAAAAAGTTTCTTTTATGGACAATTTTGTGCAAAAGTTCTTTTTTAGAAAATTTTGTGTAAAATTTTATTCTATAGAAAATTTTGTGGAAAAGTTTATTTTATAGAAAATTTTGTCTAAAAATTTCTTCTTTAGAAATATTTTGATTAATATTTGTTCTTGAGAAAATTTTTAATAAAAATTTCTTTTTTTGAAAATTTAGAGCAAAAAATTTTCGAATTGCTTAAAATATTTTTATTATGAAAACTTTTCTTATCAAATATTCAAATTTAAATAACTTTTTTCCCTTAATAATTTCAAAATGTTTCCCTTTTCATTTGTTACCTTTTGTTATCTGTATTAGACTCCATTGGCTTAAACATTTATTACTTTATACTTCATTGACTTTAACTGTTTGCAAAGTTCGTTTTTTACTACTTCAATTTTATTTGAATTTTTTATATTATCAAGCTATTTTCGGATTATGATTTAAGAAATAAGACTTGTTATCAAAGCGCATTAGTGTTAACATTTATCTTTAGTCATTGAATTAGAATAATGCTTTCAATTACTGAATGAAACTTTTTTACTTAAATTCAATGCTTGAATTAATTTACAAAATATTGAAATGAAAACAATATTCGGAGTTATTTTGCATATAGGGAAGAAAAGTAAGAGTTACTTTTATACATCCATACCATAGTTAAAGTTTAATTTAAAGAGTCTTTATACAACTTATACTCATTAATCTCTTAAAATATGCAATATTTTGCTTAAAATCTTTTGAAATTTAAAGTTTATACTTTTGTCGTATACTAGACATAAAATGCTAAATTTTGATACCCATATTGACTATATTATCTCTTAGCATTTTATATTCCTTATAAATCGGAGCAAAACCCAAATTTGATAATTCAACTCAAAATGGGCATAAAATGAAAGCTAGTTGATGGATCATAAAGAGTGTTCTAAAAAAAATATGCATTTACTATTTTAGACAAAATTTATCCATAGTGCAAGAAATAATTTATTTTTTGATCAAGTTAGTTTCTATAGATATGTCAGATACTATTATTTTAGAAATTATTAATTTTCAATAGTTATTTCAATCAAAATGGACTGCGAAAAAAAAGTTCGTGAAAATATAATTAAAACTTTTCAAAAAAATCCGTCATGGACTTTTAAAAAAATAGCTAAAAATTTGAAAGTTGACCCTCGAACGGTTTCTAATGCCATCAGACGGTATAAGGAAAACCTCAGCATTGAAAGAAAACCTGGATTAGGGTGGAAAAAATGTCCTACAGATATTGGTAAGGCAAAAGAAGTCGAGCGACTCTTTCGAAAAGCGCCTAACACTTCTTTAAGAAAAGCAGCTCGTACGGTGAAATGTTCTACGAATTTTGCACATAGAGTCAAGCTTATGCTGGACTGAAGACATACAAAGTCCAAAAGGTTCCAGATCGCAATGCTATAAAGAACTTAGAAGCAAAAAACCGAGCGAAAAAATTGAAGTCTGATTTTATAAAAAAATACACCTGTTGTGTGATGGATGATGAAACATAAGTACTGGCAGACTTTTCTCAACTTCCTGGTCAAGATTTTTATGTTGCTGATAAACGGGGCAATGTTCGGCAAGAGTTTCGCACAAAAAAACAAACAAAATTCCCTAAGAAGTTTCTCGTGTGGCAAGCTATTTGCAGTTGTGGCAAAAGAAGTAAAGTATTTGTGGCATCTGGCACAATAAACACAGAAATTTATATAAAGGAGTGCCTACAAAAACGGTTGTTACCCTTTTTAAGAGAGCACAGAGTGAATACATTTTTTTGGCCCGATTTGGCATCATGCCATTATGGAAAAAAGGCACTTGAGTGGTACTCAAAGAATAATGTCATTTTTGTACCACGAGAGTCAAATCCACCTAACTGTCCAGAACTTCGGCCTGTGGAAAGGTATTGGGCTCTGGTAAAAAAGGAATTGAAGAACACAGGAAAGATTTCCAAGAACATGTCCGATTTTAAGCGCAGGTGGAACACATGCTCCAAAAAGGTATCAGAAGCAACTGTAAAATCTTTAATGGGAGGGTTTCCGAAAAAAGTCGATAATTTTGCAAAACCCGAGTACTAAGTAAACATTTTAATGCTAAATGATTTTGTATAATATGGTATTATATTTGCGTATTTTGTAGAGTTTTTATATTAAAAGGTTTGATTTTTATTTAAGAAAATCCAACTACAAATTTTATTTAGAGCACTCTTTAAATATGGCGATAAAATATTTTCTAAATAATTCTTATTTAAGAAACTTTTTTTAAAAAAATCTTAACAATTTTGTTACAAAGTTATTTTTATCTAAAACGGTCTTAAAAAGTCCATTTATAAAGCGATTTTTATAGATTTTTCTATTTCGGAAACATATTAAAAAATTTAAACAAAACAAATTTTTTAATTCATAATAAGTCGTAAAGAGTTCATTGAACACAAATAAGACATGAGCTTTAATACTCAAACACTTAGTCTTTCAGTTTCGCTATTCTATTAGGATTTACCTGATTTTTGTGGAGTTTTTTTCTTATGTTAAACGCAATTGAAATAATAAATAGACTAATTTAAAGCAAAATTAAAACGTGCACCAAATTACCACCTTTACTCGGACAGATATAGAATTTTTTTTTAGGCATATCTGAGGACCCTCTTCCCCTATAACGGTCTCAGAGTTAGACAAATCATGTGAGTGCACTTGTTTTAAAATAAAGAAATATACATTGCAAATGTAAATTTTAGATGAGATGTTTATTAAGAATTTGTTAATATTAAATTAATTCCATATGCTTAGATAGAAAAGGTGAAAACAGTTCAAAGTCCTACATATAATTGGCTGTACCGAATGCGCTAGACCTCTACTGTATTGCAGTGATATTTAAAAATATTTGAAATATATTTTATTTTTTTTTGTCTCCTAAATAATTTGTTTCTCTGTGTGATTTAAATATGAAAATAGACAGTTTATATTTTCTTTATTTCTTACGCCAAAAATACTAAACTTTGATACCCATATTGGCTATATTATCGGTTATAGTTTCATATTCCTAATAAATCGGTGGAAATCTCAATTTGAAGATATTTACTAGATATTGATATAAAAAGAAAGCTAATTAAAAGTTTATTACAATGGCTTTATAGAAAACTAAAAACAACTAATTTTTATACATTTTTTAATAAAAATTATACGAAAATAACTTTTTACTTATTTTTTAAAATATACAAAAACTTTCTTAACATGTAATATAACGCAAAGTTTATATTGTTTTCGTTTCTCACGAAAAATGCTCTAAAATTTGATACCCATATTGCCTACATTAAATATAGTATATTATATTCCTAATAAATTGGTGCAAGGCTGAATTTCAAGATATAAAGACCTTAGTCATATCAGAAGAAAGGTATCGAAAAGAACATTAATAAGGATGTATAATAAATTTTATAAATAATAAATACATTGTAAGAAATTGATACAAAATTTTAAATAAATTATTTTTACTTATTTAGTGAAACTACCAAACTTCAGCTTTTAATCCTTTAAAAAACAAAGTTTATATTTTTATCCTTAAGTATGCCAAAAATAATAAACTTTGAAACCCATATTGGCTATATTATCTCAAAGTATAAATTAATCGTACTGAATCGGTGCAAATTTCAAGTTAAAGAAATCGACTTGAAATGCATATCAAACGAAAGCTAGCGAAAAGGGCCTTAATATGGCAGTACAAAACTTTGGATATAAAGCTGTTTAAACACAATTTGTGTTAATTTTTGTTGCCAAAATATATACTATTATTCATCCCTTGTCATAAAAATAGGCAAACTATTTATTTAAATGGAAAGTTTATATTATATTCAATTACTATGCAGAAAATACGAAACTATGATACCCATATTGACCATATTATTTCCTTGTATTAAATATTCCTAATGAATCGGCTATAAAGCCGAATTTGGTAAATCAACTTAATATTCATATCAAACGAAAGCTAGTTCAAAGGACATGAGTGCGGCATATTCAGGTTTTACAAATTAACATCTCAAAGTGAAGTTTTAAAACAAATAAATTTTTCTAGAATCTTTTAATTCCTCAGTTGAAATAAAATAAAACTCAATTTGTCTTTTAAAATGCTAAGTTTATATTTTTTTCTTTTTCTACACAGAAAATACAAAACTTTGATACCAGTATTGACCATATTATTTCCTAATATATAATATTCGAAATAAATCGGTTGAAATCTCAAATTGAAGGAATCAATTTGATATGCATATCAAATCAAACCACATTGAAAGGGCATTAATTTAAGAATGCAAGATTTTGGAAATAAAAGTGTTTATACGAATTTTTGCTAAAAAATAATAATAATAAAAAACATATAAATAATAAGAAAATTAAGTTCAGATTTGAAGTTTATATTTTCTTTCTTTACTACGCGAAAAATGTGAAACTTTGAGACCCATATTGGCTACATTATTTGTTATTTCTTAATATTCCTAATGAATCGATTCTAATTTCAAATTTGGTAAATCGACTCAATATGCATATCTAACGAAAGCTAGTTCAAAGGGCATAAGTATGGCATATCCAGGTTTTACAAATGAAAATCTTAAAGTGAAGTTTTTTAAGAAATAAATTTTTCTAAAATCTTTTTATTTCTCTCTTGAAATAAAAAATAACTCAATTTATCTTTCAAAAAATGCAAAGTTTATATTTTTTTCTTTTTCTACACCGAAAATACTAAACTTTGATACCCATATTGGCTACATTATTTCTGAGTATTTTATATTCCTAATGAATCGGTTCAAATCTCAAATTGAAGGAATCAACTTGATATGCATATCAATTCAAAGCTCGTTCAAAGAGCATTAATATGTGAAAATAAGATTTTGAAAATAGAAATGTTTATACTAATTTTTGTTAAAAATAAATTTTAAAATAACTTAACAAATAATAAGAACAGTTATGTTAATTTAAAGTTTATATTTTTTAATTTTACTAAACGAAATCTTTAAAACTTTGATAATTATATTGGCTGTATTATATCTTAGTATATTAAAATCTTAATGAATCGGTTCAAATCTCAGATTTAAGGAACTAAGTAAGTATGCACATCAAACGAAAGCTAGTTGAAAGATCATTAATATATCCGTATACAGATTTTAGAATTTAATGTATTTGAATGATTTTTTTAAATAATTGTTTCTAAATTATTGTTTAGTAATAAAAAACGCATTTAATCTGTTAAAATACAAAGTTTATATTTTTTTCTTTTTCTACACAGAAAATAACAAAATTTGATACCCATAATCGCTATATTATTTAATAGTATTTAATATTCCTAATGAATCGGTTCAAATCTCAAAATTAAGGAATCGGCTTAATAAGCACATCAAATCAAAGCTTGTTAAAAGATCATTAATAAGGGAAAACAAGATTTTAGATATAGAAATGTTTAAACGAACTTTTGTTTGAAATAAATTTTACGAAGTCTTAATATATATTTAGAAAATTGTTAAGAAAAATAAGTTAACATTCAAAGTTTATATTTTCTTCCTTTACTACTCGGAAAATATGAAACTTTGATACCCATATTGTTTGTATTATTTCTTAGTATAACATATTCTTAATGAATCGGTTCAAATCTCAAATTTAAAAAATTCACTTGATATGCATATCAAACGAGTGCTAGTGAAAAGGGTATTAATGTGGCCTTATTCAGGTTTTAAAAATGAAAATATTTTAATGATTTTTTTTAAATAGTTGATTCTTTATCACTGTTTTGTAAAAAAAAATCAATTAATATGCCAAAACCTAAAGTTTATATTTTTCTGTTTTTCTACAGAGAAAATACGAAACTTTGATACCCATATTGGCCATGTTATTTCTTAGTATTCAATATTCCTAATAAATCGGATGAAATCTCAAATTTAAGGAATTGACTTAATATGCATATCAAATGAAAGCTTAATTAAATACCATTAAGATATCAACAAGCTATTTTTAAAAAAGTTGTATTTTTCTTAGAAATATCCATTTATTCAGTTTTTAATCGACATATGATTAGAGACATATTGAGGTTTCGCAACTAAGTATATCTTCTAAATTATTGGCCATATGATATTAAAAAGTTTTTAGCAAATTATTATTTTTATTTGTATTTTAAAAAATGACAAACGGCACAACAAATCTATAATATTGTCCATATTAAAGAGTATCCAAAGAAATTTCATAAAAAATCTTAATGAATGTCTGGTTTATTTAGATTTAAAAAAAAATAATATTTTTATCAACTGCCTATTAATGAAAACGACTATAAAATATCGTGTTAAATTCTTTACAGAATCAGTAACAAATTTCAATTAAACTCGTAGACATTGTTTAGCAAAAACAAACAACAAAAAAAAAAAATGAAATTCCTCATAACATTAGTGTTAGTAGCTATTGCTTCACCTCAATTTGGAGACGCTCATGGTCATGGCCATGGCTATGGTCATCATGGTCATGGTGGTTTTAACGGAGGTGGTGGTTTTTATCCTGGAGGTGGTTATAATCCCGGAGGTGGCTATTATCCTGGTGGAGCAGGCGGTGGACTCGGCCTTGCCGGTGCCGCTTCTAATGCTCAAGCTCAATCAATTGGTGGTGGATTAGGTGGCGGCCCTGGTGGTGGCCTTGGACTTGCCGGTGCTGCCTCTAATGCTCAAGCTCAGTCTCAATCGATTGGTATTGGAGGTGGCTTAGGTGGTTTAGGATTTGGTGCTGGCTTATCCAGTTCATCTGCAAGTGCTAATTCTAATGCTGGTGGACTTGGATTCGGAAATTATTACGGACGATAATTTTTGATACAAAATTTATCTAAATGATATAAGAAGAAAATTTATGTAAATAAAGACTTAACAAACTAGAAATAATTTTGATATTTGACCGCGGTGAAGAAAGGGTTAATCTCATTCAATATTAAAAAAGCCTTCAGCATAGGTTTTATATAGACGAAGCAATAATATTAATTATCTTTTTTGTTAAAATTGAAGACAAGTAAAATTTACCAAGCATTTGCTCGAATTTGGCCCAAAAATTTACATTTTCGCGAAATTCTTCAATTTGAAATCGCAGGTACGGTGAAACGGTTCAAGATATCGACCAAATTTTGTTTGGGTTTTATTCTCCCATTTGCCTTCTTTAACACACTGGAGAGCAAATTCTAAATTTGTAATATTTGTTGAACAAAATTTTCAAAAAATTAAAAAATGATTTTTGAAACCGACCTGAGAAAAATGTAGCATTTTCCAAAATGAAAAAAACTAAGTTAATCTATATTTAATTTATATTTAAACAAAACTGAACTATTTACTAGTAACCAGATGTTAAATGATAAATCATGTCTAACTTTGGAGTTTCTTTATTTACAACATACAATTTGTGGTGCATATCCTTAGGCGCGTTTTTAAGGACATGAATTTAAGGGGGAAAACTGCAATAACTTTTAAACTACTTCATAGATTTTCGTCTTTCATGATTTGAAATAAAGCTGTACTAGTTCTCTTTAATATTATATTATTTTTTCTTGTAAAAATTATATACTTTTGGTTTAAATTTCGCAAAAACAAAAAAATTACCCATTTTTCCCCCATACACATGGGCTTTTAAAAATTAAAAAATGGTTTTTGAAACCGACCTGAGAAAAATGCACCATTTCCAACATGAAAAAAACTAAGTAAATCTGATTATATTTAAACAAAACTGAACTATTTACTAGTAACCAGGGCCCTATTTCACTAAACTTCAATTTACAAGTTTACAAGTTACAATTACAAGTCTAATTCTTACAAGTGCTGTTCAATTGTGTTTCATTAAAATTTTGACAACAATTGTAGCTTTTTGGACTTGTAAACTACAATTTCTAAAATTAGAATTATAATAAAATAAAATATTTTGATAAATATATGGAGTCAAATAAAAAATACGATTTTTATGAAATTTTATATATGTATATGTACATTCTCCTAGCCTAGACAATTTTTACACTTCTTCAAAATTTTTAATTTAGATTTGGTTCAGATTTTATGGCGGTTCAAAGTTCGTTTTTTTTCAATATATTTTCAGAAACATAACCACTTTATTTGCCTATAACTTTTGATACGGTTATCAGATTTTTATAAGACTAGGCTCATATTTTAGCATATGCCCTGTAGTTTTATGCTCTTTTAATTAATAAGTTAAGAACAAGTTTTTTGTTTTCCGATCCACCATGAGCCCATTTTTCGGTTTTCGTATTTTGTTGTCTATACTATTATTATTATTTACATTTGAGAGAATGATAAAGAAAATGGAAGATATGCTCCTTGAGTCAAGGACATCATTGATCTCCCTTGTTCTACATACGCTTCATCACTATAGGTGGAAAGGGTATTATAAGTTTGGGCTGATATACGCATAGAAATATTGGTCTTAGTTAGACCACCTTTTAGTATAACAACGGATTTAGAATTACTTCCTGAGCCGATTAAACGATGTCAGTCCGTCCGTCCGTCTGGCTGGACGGCTGGCTGCACCCCCATGTAAACCTTGTAATCAAAGTACATTTCGCAATTCTCAAGATAATTTGATTAAATTTGGCACAAACAATTTTTTTGGTAGTGTGCTATTAAAATTCGTCAAAGTAAACTAAATTCGTCAAGGTACACTAAGTAATGGACTATTATTAATCGAAACATATTTAAAAACAAATAAAATAAATAAATGGTAATGAATATTGATTTGATTTTGTGTTAATTTTAACTAATTTTTATTAAAAAGTAGTTAAAAACCAAAATTTATCATTCACTTGTAACTTGTAAAATTTTTTTTGAGAGTCTCCGTCGACCCTATGCTTTTTTTCTACAATTCTACAAGTGTACAAGTACAAATTAAGATTAGTGAAACAAAACCACTTGTAGAAGTTCGACTTGTAAACTTGTGAATTGTCAAAATCACTTGTAGCTACAAACTTGTAATTGTATCTTAATGAAACACAATTATTCGGGCATGTTCTGCAAATCACTTCCACATGATTTTGAAATCACATGAAATTCAAAAAGGCTGTAATTTCTATAATTGTTAAAAATTTCAGAGCATTAATCAATAACCTTCTAGATCTTCTTCATCTTAAGTGCACTGAGTTATAAAAGTGTCAAAATAATTTATGAACAATGAATAATTCGACTTAGAAAATTTATGTGATTTCAAAATCATGTGGGAGTGATTTGCAGAACATGCCCGATTTACAAGTTCACAATTTTACAGGCAAAAACATTTGTAATTGTAAACTTGTAGCTAAGTGAAATAGGGCCCAGATATTTAATGATAAATCATGTCTAACTTTGGAGTTCCTTTATTTAGAACATACAATTTTTGGTGCATATCCTCAGGCGCGTTTTTAAGGACATGAATTTTCGGGGGAAAACTGCAATAACTTTTAAACTACCTCATGAATTTTCGCCTTTCATGATTTGAAATAAAGCTGTGATAGTTCTCTTTAATATTCTTTAATATTTTTTCTTGTAAAAATTATTTATTTTTGATCTAAATTTCGCAAAAACAAAATAAATAACTAATTTTTCCCCATACAAATGGGCTATTAAATTTGGACCCGATGCGCGCCCATAGAACGTTGTCCGATTTGGCTCAAATTTTCAAAACTAAACTTTTTGACCTAGTGTCACAATATTTCGTAGAAAAACATTTGAAATCAAAGAAAAAAAAAAAAATTATTGTCACCCTAATGTACAATCAAATTTCAATACCAAACTTGAGGAATGTATCTGTAAAATGTTGTTGCTTTAGCTCTTTTAGTTTAGGTGCTTTTGTGCTTTTAACTGAGTTGTATTGGAACTATGGTCAAATAGACATTGATTGTCACTAAATTTTGCACAGTGAAAAGTGCGATTTAGTATCTTAAACCGAATTTTCGGAAATGAAGTGAAGTCGTAAAGAAGAAAACAGTATATGGGAAAAAGAAGAGGGATTGCAATCCTCAATAATATTCGAAAATATTAATTTACTTTAAATAAATTTGTTTAGCTGTTTTTCATAACAATTAAATGACAATAAAATCGATTTATGATTGCGATAAAACTGGCCTTTATAACCCAATTATATCATTATTTCGATTGAGTCTTAATTAAACCAGATATGAATGATTTTTGTTTGTTATTAAACGCAGGTTTAATATTTTAGGAATATCATTTCAAGATCTAGTTATAAAAATTAAAAATATATCATAACAAAATACAATAATAATAACAATAAATAAATAAATAAGAATTCAAAAACAAAAAGCCAAAATCAATAATAACAACAAAATTCAATTTACTTGTTATTTAATTCTTGTATAGTTTCTTTTCTATTTAGTTTACCACTTTTCTCATAGATGTCGCCAAATAATGGAATATTTAATGACTGGTTCAAAAATCAAGTTAATTAAATAATATCAAAATTATTAAATAAGAGTGTTTATTAATTTATATTTATTTAATTATTTATTATATTCTATTAAAATATATTCAATTTATACAAAATCTTATGGTTTTTTCCACAAAATTCTTGCAAAATTTTTGTTTTGAAAATCCTATAAAATCCCTAATATTATTTGTCAAAAGAATTAGTGGATTATTTTAATTTAACTTAGAAAGATCGTAGAAATGAAAACTTTTGTAATCTTAGCGGTTTGTGTGGCTGTTGCAACGGGACAATATGGCGGCGGTTTCGGTGGAGCTGGTGCCAATGCCGGTGCACAAGCTCAATCTTTTGGTGGCGGCGGTGGTTTAGGTGGCGGATTAGGTGGTGGTTTGGGTGGCGGCCTTGGCGGTGGTTTGGGCAGCGGCCTAGGTGGTGGATTTGGTGGTGCAGGCTCCAGTGCTGGTGCTAGTTCTCAAGCTCTTGGTGGTGGTGGCGGTTTAGGCGGTGGCTATGGTGGCCTGGGTGGATTAGGTGGCGGCTTAGGTGGTGGCTTAGGCGGCGCTGGTGCTGGCTCTCAAGCTATTGGCGGAGCTGCAGGAGGCGGCTTGGGTGGTGGTTATGGCGGTGCTGGCGGCTTGGGAGGTGGATATGGAGGCTTGGGTGGTCATGGTGGCGGCCTAGGAGGTGGTTTTGGTGGTGCTGGCGCTAGCGCTGGTGCTAGTTCTCAAGCTCTTGGCGGGGGTGGCGGACGCGGTTTAGGCGGTGGATATGGCGGTTTGGGTGGTGCTGGTGGCTTAGGTGGCGGCTTAGGCGGTGGCTTAGGTCTTGGCCTACGCGGTGGTTTTGGCGGTTCTAAATCCCTGTCTGGTGGCGTTGGATTACACGGTGGTAAATTTTTAGGCTAAGTTTATTATATAAATAGTTTGTGATATATTGTAAAATAAATTAATTTAATATAAAGAATTTAGTATATAACATTAGGTTTCAAAAACCGAAACAGCTGAGCAGGAGCAAATATTTCAATGAGTTTCAAGCATAAGAGATCCTAGGCAAAACTAGAAAAGCCAAACACTTCCAGAAAAAAAAGTATTTGGGAAAATTAAGTAGAGCATGGGGATTAGAGCTACTTCTAATGCAAGCCAATGCATTATAATCGAGTTGTGCTTTGTGCGCACAGACCAAAAATTTATTAAAATTATGGTGTATAGAAATTTGTAATTTTTTATAAATTTCGATTTTCTGGATTCGTTTATGACTACGAGCTAATTTTTATATTTGAAATCTGAAGAGAATATATGAGACTATAGAACTGCATTTCAGAAATTTGCAAAATCAGCTTTACTTTTTTATTATACTTTCGAAAACACAAACATTTTCTTAAAACTAAGACAAATTTCGTTCAATACTGTACGTAAAGGGAATGTGGCACTGACTTAAATTCTAGTATAAAATAATCGTAAAGCCCCATTCTCTGCGAATATATAATAACACAATAACTTTTAATAAAAAAATTCTTCGTAAAAAGTAAAAAATTGTAGGTCAAAAACTGAAAAAAGTCGAAGAGAAAAATTATTTTTTTGATTTTCGAAATGAAATAACTTAAAACCCATAAAAGTAATTATAGTAAAGTAAGCACGTTTTTTCTTCGTTTCTTCAAGCTTATTCTAAAATGTAAAAAATCAACCTTAATTGAAAGAGCTACACGGTTGAAAAGCTTTTTTATTTCTGAGGTGGTCTACCTTGACGACCAAAAATTCACCCTATATAAACACAGGGTAACCATAAATCCAAGATTTGGAAAGCTTGGGTCCTTCTTAACAATTCTCTCATACATACTTGTGATCCAAGAATACGGGCCTTCATTATCGGTACAATAATTCTCAGGGCTCGTCTGATCGAGATGTTAAGGGCACAAAGCCAGCTGATATATCCATCGGCTGACTGGGAAATAGCCTATATGGGAAGGCCAACCCCGCTTGAACAAACCGTATATATATATATATATATATATATATATATATATATATATAAAGCAGAAATGGTAATATTTACAAGGAAAAGAATACCTTTATTCGAACACCCAAAGCTTGTCGGAAAAGTATTATCTCTTTCTAAAACAAGCGAAGTTTCTAGGTGTTGTATTTGATTGTAAGCTTAAATGGCTACCAAATCTTAAAGAAAGGATAAAAAAGTCCTATGCAGCAATTTATTCATCCCAAAAACTTAAAGGAAAAACTTGGTTATTAAGACCGAGACTGATTTATTTGATATACCAAGCTATCGTTAGACCGACTTTAACACATGGCTCAATAGTTTGGTGGCCAATTATAAACGTTAAATGTCATGCCTCTCTAGTTGAAAGAGTTTACAGAGTAGTTGCACTAAGAATCTCAGGGGCAATGAGATCCACTGTAACAGAAGCTCTATATACAATTTTAAATATGGACCTACTGCACCTACATTTTAAAGAGTATGCTCTAAGAACACATGTCAGACTTAGTCAGAGTGGCCAATTGGTAATTAAAGAAAGCGGACACACATCATTAATTATTAACTATGGATACAGAGTTAAGACCACATGACTCCTCAAATAGTATGGGATAAGAAGATTAGGGCTGTTATACCTTCAAGAGAAAACTGAGATTAAAAACCATAATCCACTAGGTATAGAGATTTACACCGATGGCTCAAAGAAGGAACAAGGTATTGGTAGTGAAATTTTTGGGAAAACTTTTAGATTAAATACTTAATGTAGCATCTTCTAAGTACAGATATTTGCTGTATTGGAAGCAGGTCGTATGATATCTATGATGCCGATATTCAAAAGCGATATCATAATTTACATAGATAGTCAATCAGCAATCAAAGCAATATGCAATAGAATTTTTAGGTCAAAGGTAGTTAGCCAGTGTCGCAGATTCTTAACGAACAACACTTTTTAAACCGTGCTAAGTACCTGGACATAATAATATACGGGGCAATAAGAAAGCAGCTGAATTGGGACTCACTGGAGCAGACTTAAATGGAAATACAGTTTGCATAGCTGCAGTGAGGAGGTTTACTCTGGACACTGCTTAATTTACCAGAATATGAGAAACAAATTTAAATCTGAATCAAATGCATTGTGGAATAACTCAACGCAATGTACTTAAACGAAAGTTGTCTGACAGACAAGAGATATTAACACACAAACAAGTAAAAGTGTTACATTATAGGCTAGTATAGGCTATGTTTTTTATTTTGGAAATCTCAAATGGGCGGGACCCCTCCCATATAAGCCAAATATTAAAAATGACAAATATGGATAATAAGATGAAAACGATTTAAAACAATTAATTAAAGTTTTATATGTGGATATTTTCATACTATAGCATAGTTTTTCGCTTTTTAAATGTTTCGAAAATGGACCAACGAGGGAATTGAATAAATGAGGATAAAATGAACTTTTTCGTTAAAATTGTATATCTTGAGAACGGCTGGACCAATGAAGACAAGTTAGGATTCTACATTAAGAAAAATTTTCCATGCCCACTTTTACGACCTCTTTTTTTGATTTATCTAAAATAGGAAAACTGATGCTCGAATATTGGTGTTTGATAATAGTTTGACTAACGATTGTTTGAAGATTTTTCACCATTATTTGGTGGTTGTTTGATTATTGTTTGAAGATTGATTGACAAATGACTGTTCGAGGATTTTTAATGATTGTTTGATAATTGTTACATGATTAACTAGCGATTTTATGACAGCAGTTAACGATTGATTGATGGTTGTTTGATGATTGACTGACGACTGTTCAATAATTTTTAATGATTGCTCGATAGGTGTTTAACGATTAACTGACAACCGTTTGATGATTATTTGATGATTGTTTGATATTTTTTCGATAACACAGGTCAACAGCAAAAATGTGCTCGAGTAACCACTATATACATTTGATGTATCATGACTACCTTAGTACAAAAATAGTAAAATTTTTAAATTCTATGGCAAGATTTTTTTTTTAATTTTTTTTTTTTTAAATTGCAATTTTTTTTAGACGTTTCTTCAAATAATTAATGATAACTCAAAAACTACTAGTCCGATATTATTAAAATAAAATCAGAAAAATTAAGATTCACATAGCCTTTAATTCGTCTATATATCGCGTTTCAATCGGATCACATTTTTGATCTATTCCATCGATTTGACTTAGTCACATTTTTTGGTCAATTGCCTTCGGCAAGTCCTCAAGGACATGTAATGGCCAGTGCAAATTGTAGTAACTCGAAAACTGTTTGACCGATTTAAAAGATATGTAGCTTATTGGAAATCTCATTGTGTTTGCCCTAAGGACCAGGATCCACTTTTTTGCAAAAAGGGGGAATAAATAGCTTTAATTTTGCAAAACTTGAAAATTTGACAATTTTTTTTTCTCACAATAATCCGACATGCACCCCTTGAAATTGGAAAATTTATTTTTTTCATACATTTGAAAACCCGCTATAATGCGTATATCAAGCAAAAAACTAAAATTTTGCGAAAATGAGCGAATTCACTAAATTGTGAATAAATTCGAAAAAAATCAATCGATTTTCATGGTCGATATCTCATTTTGTTGCTATTATATGTCGCTATGCGATAAAATAATAAATCTGGAAGTTTTTTGCCGTTTTCGATTTTTCATGATTTTTTTAAAACGAAAATTTTTGCCATTTTTACGTAAAAAATATATTTTTTCCTTAAGTTTTTTATTATAACTCCGATACTATTGATCCGATTGAAACGCGATATATAGACGAATTAAAGGCTATGTGAATCTTAAGTTTTCTGATTTTTTTTTAATAATATCGGACTAGTAGTTTTTGAGTTATCATTAGTTATTTGAAGAAACGTCTAAAAAAATTGCAATTTTGAAAAAATTAAAAAAAAAAAAATAATCTTGCCATAGAATTTAAAAATTTTACCATTTTTGTACAAAGGTAGTCATGATACATCAAAATTATATAGTGGTTTTAAGAGCACATGAAACTTTTTTATTTTGTTGTGCTGTGTAATCTATAAATTAAAAAATGTTCGTGTCTGTTTGTCTGTCTGCATGTTGTTTAATATTTATGGACCCATTTGCTTTCGAAAACGTTTAAAGAACACATTAATGAGGAGTACTGCCATTCACAAAAGTCAATTAAATATATATGCAAATATATTAATAAAGGATTCAATAAAAAAATATTGTATTGTTAATTTTTAAAGAAAGTGTTAACACAGTAATAAGTTAAAAGCTTTAACTACCAACCCGGGCAACGCCGGGTAAAATCGGCTAGTAATTTGTAATTAAATCATTTTACCTCTAAATTTATTTTGATTCTACAAAAATTATAATCCATCTGTTCTTAATAGGATTAATCAAATTCTTAAATTAAATTAAAATTTTGAAAAAAACCATTAAGCTGATCTTGATTTAATTAATTAATTAATGTGCGATAATGAAAAGTTTAAAATAAATATATGTATAAACATTTTGAACAGAAATTTCAAAAGTTAAATTCAAAACTTATTTATACAAAAATAAAAAATCGAATAAACTCATAAACTACTACTAAGAATTAAATTAAAAGTTTTCATTATCATATAATAATAATAGTTCAAAAGTTTTCTCATAGATGGCGATGCATGTATGCATTATTAATTCAAAAAAACTGCAACGACAAGTTTTAGTTCTAAAAAGCCTGTTATTAATTAATTTGGTTATTTATTTATAAATACAATATTTATATTAAAAAAGAAAGATTTAGCTTATTTACTTTTTGATTTGCTATTGTTTTCTTCAAAACCAAAAAAAAAAACTTTGTTTGTTTTCCAATATCTAATTGTTTTGAAAGTTTGATTCTGAAATTGTATATAATCTCAATAAGTTCTTACAAATTTTATCAGTTGAATATTTTAATTACTCAGAGAAAGATCGCAAACAAAAATGAAAGTTTTAATTATCTTAGCAGTTTGTATAGCTGCAGCATCTGCCCAATTTGGTGGTGGATTTGGTGGAGCTAGTTCTGGCGCAAATGCGCAATCTTCGGCATTCGGTGGCGGTGGTGGTGGCGGCTTTGGCGGCGGTCCTGGTTTTGGTGGTGGCGGATTTGGTGGTCCTGGATTCGGTAGAGGAGGATTTGGTCGCGGTGGTAGATTTGGTCACGGCGGTCATGGTGGCGGCTTTTACCCAGGTGGTGGCGGTGGTGGCTATTATCCAGGTGGTGGCGGTGGTGGCTTCTATCCAGGTGGTGGTGGTGGCGGATTTGGTGGTGGTGCCTCTCAGGCTAGTGCATCTGCTGGAGCTCAAGCTGGCGGCGGAGGCGGTGGTTTTTACGGCTAAGTAAACTTTCTTTGTGATACAACTTAAAGAAATAACCATTTAATAATAAAAAAAACTAAAACAAAAACTCAAATTTAAAATGAACTACCTTTATTTAAAATTATTTATATCCAAAAGGTTTTGAAGAAAAATTATGGCATCGATTTCTAAAAACATAAAAATAATTTCAGAAAAATAAAATTCCAGTCAAAAACTACATATACATATGTGTTCGGATTGTCGAAGTTGCACTGTATATATTGTTAAGTGTTAAAAATAATATTAAGAAGGCGGTTCAACAAGTAACGGGCTTATTACTTGTCCACCCGTTAATGTTGTAAGCTAACATGTGCCGCGAGTTCTTTCGTAAGAACTATAGAAGTAAGGACGCCGGGCTAGTAACCCACTCCGGGAAATTACTATGAAAAATCTTAAATTAGAATAAAAACGGCTAACCTTATGTTAGAAAAGGACGTCCGAACTACGATAAAAAGGCCATGTAGAGGAAAGTCTTTCAAAGCTTGGCATGAAATTTCAAAATATGCTCAACCTTTGACTTTAACAGGCTATAGACATAATCCACTTCTGTATATGGGGCATTCCAAGTAAAATCGGACAGTTTGGAGAAAAATGTTTTTTGAATTCCTTAGTTATACCATTCACCCCCATATGTGGATTATTAGGTACCCCACATAGGGATACCTTCCCGGAATAGAGTTTTTGGTCCTTTACAGCCACAAATTTAGTTGTATTTTAATAATATTCGGCACAAATATTGCCTATAATCAGTAGATTTAATTTTGTAGAAATCGGCCCATATTTGACCATACCTCCCATACAAGACACATTCTCAAAAGTAGTTTAAATATAAAAAACACACAAAAACGAAAATAAATACACTTTATTACTAAAACTTTGAACAGATAAATATTTTGAATATATAAACCAATTACCGAAATTTGGTAACAATCGATCCACAATTTACCCTAACTCCCTTATCATTCCCTTAGCCGGAAATGACATATATCTACTTAAATCTCGAAGTTTTCAAAAAATACCACATAATACGAAATTGAACCGTAACTCTCCCTAGAAATGTTCTACGTAATATAAAAACATGCTGTGTAATTTTTTTTTTTTTCAAAATTGCATATGGGCAACACATGCCTGCATCCTTCCACAAAGTGTTACAATTTTTTTTTAACGGAAAAATTGGGAGTGTTTTTGATTTTGCGCAAATTTTAACCACTTAAAATTAAATAATAAAAACAAATGCTGGAGTATTAAAAGAACTAAAATAGCTTTATTTTATGTCATCAACATTAAAAATCCATTATGTAGTTTCGGAGTTATTGAAGTTTTGCCCCGAAATTTTTGTTTCTTGACGAAACGCCTAAGGATATGCAGAAAAAATTTACTTAAGGATAAGTGAATTTCAAAGTAAGACATGATTTATAATTCTATTACTAGTAAGTACTAAGTAGCTGAGTTTCGTCAAAATTTTATCAAATTTACTTAGCTTTTTTCATATTAGAAAATTTTACTTTTTTCTAAGACAGGTTTCAAAAATAATTTTTTAGTTTTTTGAAAAATTTTGTTTAACAAATATTACAAATAATAAATTTGCTTTCCAGTATCATAAAACAAACAAATTGGAGAATAAAGTACAAAAAAACGAGGTCGATATCTTTAACCGTTTTGCCGTACCTGCGATTTGAAATCCTAAAATTTTGCGAAAATGTGAATTTTTTGTAATAATTTGAGTATATGCTTGTTAAATTGTACCAATGTTTAGCATTAATAAAAGTAATAGAGGATATTATTTTTTCCTTAGACTAAATAGAATTTACACGGCACTATTTTTTTTAAATCGGAAAAGTTTAACCCTTTCTTTTCCGGGGACAAAAGTCAGAAATTGGAGTTTTTTCATTTATTATAGAAAAGTGACAGAATATTAAGAATTTATTATCAAATTTTTCATTCTTATTAACATTAAGTCTTTTTACTAAAAAATATATATTAACCCTATACAGACATGGGGGCTAAAATGACCCAAATTTTTTTTCTTATGACTTTTAAATTTTATTTTTGTACTTTAATGTTTTAAAACTGTGAGTCATTTTAAAAGTTCATTTTAGTGTAATTTTAATCTCTATGTCTGTTAAAATATATTTCTTTTATAAAAAGGGTTTTTCTAAAATTTTGGGTCGTCAAACATTTAATTAAAATGTTTTACTTAGTGTATTGCACTAAGATCCCAATTTATTACAATTATTTATTATTGTAATAAATAGTTTTTTGATAAAGCCAAAAAATGTTGGTGGGAAAACCTTTCCTCGACGCGTTTAGATGGTTGTTAAGACCATCTCATCAGGTGGATTATCCCTAATTCTAGACACAGCGAAAACTACACATTATATCTTATATTGAGGGATAGAATAAATACGAGTTATTTTTGTGTCCAACAAATATCAACATAAAGCGAAGATTATCATCTTAACAAAAGTCTTAATGTTAACAAAAATTAGTATATTTTTGCCTTTTGAAAAAAAATCTTTATATTCTGTCACTTTCCTATAGAAAATAAAAAAAATTCCAAATTCTGACTTTTGACTCCGGCGAAGAAAGGGTTAAACTTTTCCGATTTTAAAAAATTAATGCCGTGTACATTCAATATAGTCTAAGGAAGAATGTTCACTATTACTTTTATTAATGCTGAACATTGGTACAATTTAGCAAACATATACTCAAATTATTACAAAAAAATCACATTTTCGCGAAATTTTACGATTTCAAATCGCAGGTACGGCGAAACGGTTTAAAATATCGAACTCGTTTTTTGGCATTTTATTCTCCCATTTGTTTGTTTAATGATACTGGAAAGTAAATTTATTATTTATAATATTTGTTGAACAAAATTTTCAAAAAATTAAAAAATGATTTTTGAAACCGGCCTGAGTAAAAAAGTATAATTTTCTAATATGAAAGAAAACTGTGTAAAATCAGTTATATTTTAACGAAACTTAACTATGTAGTACTTATGTCATGTCTTACTTTGAAATTAACTTATCTTTAAGTAAATTTTTTGGCTGCATAGCCATAGGCTTGTCGTCAAAGTCACGAATTTTCGGGAAAAAACTGCAATAACTCCAAAATTACTTCATGGATTTTTAATGTTGAAGACTTGAAATAAAGCCACTTTAGTTCTCTTTTATATTCCGGTACTTTTTTTTTAAATAATTTATCTCTAAGTGGTTTAAATTTGGGCAAAACCGAAAATACTCTTAATTTTTCCAATACAAAAATATTTAACACTTTGTGGGCGGATGCGGCACGTTCCCCTTATGATATTTTGAAAAACTTTTGCACAGCATGTTTTTATGTTACATAGAACATTTCTAGGTGTGAACCGCCGTGGTATAGAAGGTAAGTCATCCGCCTAGCATACTAGAGGTCCCAAGTTCGATCCCCAGACAGGCCCACACGTAAAAATAAATTTTTAGAAAAGCGGCTGTTCACCTCAGAACTTAGTTAGCCACTGGTTATTAAGTATTAGGCTATGTAAAACTTCTCTACATAATGCATTTGCCTTTCGGAGCCAGAGTTAAATGTAGGTCCCTTTCAATGAGTCTAAGAATAGAATCGGATGCAGCACATTTTCTGAGAGAAGTACCCCTTGTTCCAATTGGAATGTTTTTATATTAACATTTTTAGGGAGAGTTACGATTCAATTTCGCTCTTTTGAAATATAAGGTGCACCCTAATATACATATATGTATATGTACGTATATCATCCGTAGGCCTAAATTTCAAAAAGTATCTAAATTTACCTAAATCTTTAGGATAAAATCTTCGAATTATAACAACAACTATGACATTCTACAAATTTCTGCTCTAGGCCTGGACGACTTTATTTCTTTCTACACGATTTTTTTTTATTTTGAAATTTTACTTTGTTTCGGTTCTTAACCCCAACATTTTTTTCAGATTTTGATTAATTACTATATTTATTATTTTTTTTAATGAATCTTGTTTTTTTTTTTTGTTATTAAATATGTTAACAGTTTTTTTTACAACATTATTAACAAATGTTTTAATAACTTGTTTTAAAAAAATTAAATAAGTGATAAAAAAATGGTTTAACAAATGTTTAACAAAAATTTAATCTGCAAAAAAGTGCAAACATGTTAAAAAGCTAGATTAACTTTTTCTTAAATGTTTGCAAGTCTACGAGGGCCGTTTTTGTGGTGAAAAAGGAGAGATATTAAGCTTGATATTATTCAACACAGTAATTCCATTTGTTGCTATTAAGACTCAGCTTTTGTTCCACAGGCAATTTTATTTCTTTTACATCGACAGCGTGTTATTGCTGTAGACAATGATTACCGAAACTAATGTTGTCGTAACTAGGGCTTGAACCCAGTGATAACAATAAGCACTACTGGGTTCAAGACCAAATAAAGAAAAAAATTTCATTTTAAAAATTTTTCCATAGAAAAAACTTTCGTTATAGAAATTTTTTGTGTAGAAAAAATTTTCGTTCTAGAAATTCGTTTTAGAAATTTTTTCCATAGAAAAACTGTTCATTAAAAAAATTTTTTCTATACAAAAAATTATCGTTAAAGAAATTTTTTCTATAGAAAAAATTTTCGTTAAAAAAATTTTTTCTATAGAAAAAATTTTCGTTAAAGAAATTTTTTCTATAGAAAAAATTTTCGTTAAAGAAATTTTTTCTATAGAAAAAATTTTCGTTAAAGAAATTTTTTCTATAGAAAAAATTTTCGTTAAAGAAATTTTCTCTATAGAAAAAATTTTCGTTAAAGAAATTTTTTCTATAGAAAAAATTTTCGTTAAAGAAATTTTTTCTATAGAAAAAATTTTCGTTAAATAAATTTTTTCTATAGAAAAAATTTTCGTTAAAGAAATTTTTTCTGTAGAAAAAATTTTCGTTAAAGAAATTTTTTCTATAGAAAAAATTATCGTTAAAGAAATTTTTTCTATAGAAAAAATTTTCGTTAAAGAAATTTTCTCTATAGAAAAAATTTTCGTTAAAGAAATTTTTTCTATAGAAAAAATTTTCGTTAAAGAAATTTTCTCTATAGTAAAAATTTTCGATAAAGAAATTTTTTCTATAGAAAAAATTATCGTTAAAGAAATTTTTTCTATAGAAAAAATTTTCGTTAAAGAAATTTTTTCCATAGAAAAAATTTTCGTTAAAGAAATTTTTTCTATAGAAAAAATTTTCGTTAAAGAATTTTTTTCTATTGCAAAAATTTGCGTTAAAGAAATTTTTTCTATAGAAAAAAATTTCGTTAAAGAATTTTTATCTATTGCAAAAATTTTCGTTAAAGAAATTTTTTCTATAGAAAAAATTTTCGTTAAAGAATTTTTTTCTATATTTTCTATAAAAAATTTTTGCTAGAGAAATTTTTTCCATAGAAAAAATTTTCGTTAAAGAAATTTTTTATATAGAAAAAGTTTTCGTTAAAGAAATTGTTTCTATAGAAAAAGTTTTCGTTAAAGAAATTGTTTCTACAGAAAAAATTTTTGTTAAAGAAATTTTTTCTATAGAAAAAATTTTTGTTAAAGAAATTTTTTTTATAGAAAAAAGTTTCGTTAAAGAAATTTTTTCTATAGAAAAAATTTTCGTTAAAGAAATTTTTTCTATAATATTATAATATAATATTATAATAATATTATAAAAAATATTCGTTAGAAAATTTTTTTCTATAAAAAAAATATTCGTCAGAAAAATTTTTTCTATAGAAAAAATATTCGTCAGAAAAATTTTTTCTATAGAAAAAATATTCATTAAACAAATTTTTTCTATAGAAAAAATATTCGTTAGAAAATTTTTTTTATAGAAAAAATATTCGTTAGAAAAATTTTTTCTATAGAAAAAATTTTCGTTATCAAAATTTTTTCTATAGAAATTTTCGTTATCAAAATTTTTTCTATAGAAAAAATTTTCGTTAGAAATATATAGAAAAAATTTCGTTATAGAATTTTTTTCTAAAGAAAAAAATTTTGTTATAGAAATTTTTTCTATAGAAAAAACTTTCGTAATAGAAATTTTTTCTATACAAAAAATTTTCTTTAGAGACATTTTTTTTATAGAAAAAAATTTTGTTATCAAAATTTTTTCTTTGGAAAAAATTTTTGTTATCAAAATTTTTTCTTTAGAAAAAAATCTCGTTATAAAAATTTTCGTTTAGAAATTTCTTCTATAAAAAAAAAAAAAAAAATCGTTATAGAAGTTTTTTTTGTGGAAAAAATTTTTGTTAATGAAATTGTTTCTTTAGAAAAAAATTTTGTTATAGAAATTTTTTCTATAGAAAAATTTTAGTTATAGAATTTTTTTTCTAAAGAAACAATTTTCGGTATAAATTTTTTTTATATTGAAAAAATTTTCGTTATAAAAATTGATTCAGTATAAAAAGTTTTAGCTAGAGAAAATTTTTCTATAGAAATTTTCGTTATAGAAATTTTTTCTATAGAAAAGATTTTCTTTGGAGATTTCTTTTTAAATTTTCGTTGTTTTAATTATTCGATAGAAAAAATTTTCGTCATAGAATTTTTTCTATAGAAAAGTTTTCACCAGAGAACATTTTTCTATAGAAAAAGTTTTCGCTAGAGAACATTTTTTTATACAAAAAATTTTCGTTATAAAAAATTTTTCTATAGAAAGAATTTTCTTTATAAAATTTTTTTGTTTAGAAAGAATTTTCGTTATAGAAAAAGTTTTCTTTATAGAAAAAATTTTCTTTATAGAAAAAATTTTCTTTATAGAATTTTTTTTTATGGAAAAAAATTTCGTTATTGAAATTTTTTTGTTGTCAAAAAGTTTTGGATAAAAAAATTTCGTTAAAGAAATTTTTTCTATAGAAAAAGTTTTCATTATAAAAGTTTTTTCCATATAAAAAATTTACGTTATAGAAACTTTTTTTATAGAAAAATTGTATGTTATCGAAATTTGTTCGTCGTTTTGGAAATCCATTTTCTCATGATAAAATTTACATTTTCTTAAAGAAAGTATAAATTAACCCAAAAAGTCATGGAAAAATATGACCCCAAATTTTTTTTATGAATTTTATACCAAACATTTATTCAGATTCCACTTTTTTTTAAAACTATTACGGATTTATCAAAGATTCAGTTTAATGTTGTGAAAATCCATTTTTTGATGCTAAAATTTAGATTTTCTTAAAGAAAAAGAAGAAATTAACCTTGGAAGTGCATGAAAAATATACGACCCCGAAAATTGTTATATGATTTTTTACAAAATACTTATACTCCTTTATTATAGATATTATAGGATATTGATAAAAATATCGAAAATCCATTTTCTCATACTAAAATTTAAATTTTCTTCAAAAAAGAGGAAATTAACCCCAATAACGCATGAAAAAATATGACACCAAAATTTTTTAAACCTTTTTGACCAAACATTCATAATTTATACTTTTAGGAAAAACAAATAATTTTTCAAATTTGGTCAAATAACGCTTGGTTAACAAAATATTTAAAAGGTATATAACTTTCTTAACAGGTTTATAACAAAGAGTGAATACCGTTAATATTTTCAATACATACTTAAAAATATAAAATGTCTGTGTGTAGAAAATTTACAAAATTTAACAAATATTAAATATAATAACAAATTAAGAAGTTAGTTTCATATTAATAAATAGTTTTTAAAAGTTTGCCATGTCTCCTATAGATGGCGCTATTTTAACTGAAATATCAAAAATCTACGCCTAAATTCATGAACTGATTTAGGGCAAATTTGTTAAATTAAATGAGATGATTAATACAAAAATAACGATTTAAAAATAGTCAAAATTTTCATCGCTCAACATAAACTGAAGAATCTAAAATTCGGGGTTTTTTTTGTGTTTACTCGTATTTTTTCTTTAAAACATTTGATGATGAATATCGCCTGCAACGACGACGAGTTTGAAAAGCCAGTTAATTATATTAAATTATAGATACATTTTTAAGTAAGAGTGTTTCTAAAATGTTTGTTATTTTTATTTAATTCTATTAATTTATACAGAATCTTTTGTTTTGTTATTATTATTGTTTTTTTTTTGTTTTCTTCTAACTACGAAATTCTTTTGAAAGTTTAGCTTTGAAATTCTATAAAATCCCAACATTGTTTTGCCAAACGAATCAGTAGAATATTTCAATTTATCCCAAAAAGATCGTCGATATGAAAGTTTTAGTTATTTTGGCAGTTTGTGTCGTTGCCGCATCAGCACAATTTGGCGGTGGCTTCGGTGGCTCACGCGCTAATGCTGGTGCTCAAGCCTTCGGTGGCGGGCGCGGTGGTGGTTTTGGTGGCGGTCCTGGTTTCGGTCGCGGTGGTTTTGGTGGACCCGGAGGCTTTGGAGGACCTGGAGGTTTTGGTGGTGGTCCTGGTTTCGGACGTGGCGGTTATGGCGGTCGCGGTGGTTATGGTGGACCCGGAGGCTTTGGTGGTGGTCCTGGTTTTGGCGGCCGCGGTGGTTATGGTGGTCGGGGCTTTGGCGGCGGTGGTTCTCAGTCACAAGCCCAGGCCTCATCGAACTCTTTCAGCATTGGTGCCGGCCTAGGCGGTCTTAATGCCGGCTTAAGTTTCTCCAATTCTCAAGCCAGCTCTCAATCTCGTGGTGGTGGTGGTGGCTTCTATGGTTAAGCCATTTGACTTCTTTGTGTGATATGAAATAGTTTTAAGATTGAATAATTAAAATTAATAAAAAAACAAATTAGTTATAATATAAAAACCAAATTTTAAAAGTTGTTTAATTAAATGTACCCAATATTCAAATAGAAAATTAAAAACTAGAAAAAGTAAGAAATATTAAAAATTTCTTAAAAAATATAAAACGTGATGAAAACTAAAATCAAGGCAGACCAAATGGAAACCTAAAGCACGGAGGTTTTATGTCTATCGATTACACTGGCAAACATGAAAAATCACAAACCATATCAATATCTTTAAAAACTGGATTAAGAACAAAATAACCCTTAAGTAGTGCTGATACCATTATATTATGTGATCAACGGTTTTGGAGCAATTCGCAATGTAATGCAAAAAAATATTTTTTGTGCAAAAAATTAACTATATTAAGAATTACGATTGAAAAATTGGCTACATAAAGAACTTCGATTAAAAAATTCACTGTATAACTACGATTAAAAATACTACGTTTGAAAAATTTACTACATAAAGAACTACGATTGAAAATTTTACTATATTAAAAACTACGATTAAAAATTTTGACTATATAAAGAACTATACTTGACTATATAAAAAAAACAATGATTTATAAATTGACTTTATAAAGAAGTACGATTGAAAATTTGACTATGTAAAGAACTACGATTAAAAGACTGACTATGTAAAGAACAACTATTAAAAATTTTACTGTATAAAAAACTACTACTTATTGAAAATTTGAGTATATAATAAACTTCTATTGAAAATTTGACTATATAAAGAACTACGATTAAAAGATGGACAATGTAAAGAAAAACTATTGAAAATTTTTCTATATATAAACCTACTACTTATTGAAAATTTGACTACATAAAAAACTACGATTGAAAATTTGACTATATAATGAACTGCTTTTGAAAATTTGGCTATATAAAAACAACGGTTGAAAATTTGTTTGAAAATTTTACTATATAAAGAACTACTACTTATTGAAAATTTGACTACATAAAGAACCACTATTGAAAATTTGACTTTATAATGAACTTCTATTGAAAATTTGACTACATAAAGAACAGCTATTGAACAATTTTTTGTATAAAGAACAACGATTGGAAATTTGACTACATAAAGAACTACTATTAAAAAATTTACTGTATAAAGAACTACGATTGAAAATTTGACTATATAAAAAACTGCCACTTATTGAAAATTTGACTATATAAAGAACTGCGATTGAAATTTTTACTATATAGAGGACTACGATTAAAAGATTGACTATGTTAAGAAAAACTATTGAAAATTTTACTATATAAATTTCTATTACTTATTGAAAATTTGACTGCAAAAGAACTACGATTAAACAGTGGACTATATAATGAACTACTATTGAAAATTTTACTATATTAAGAACTACTACTTATTGAAAATTTGACTACATAAAGAACTACTATTAAAAATTTGACTATATAATGAACTACTATTGAAAATTTTACTATATAAAGAACTACTACTTATTGAAAATTTGACTGCAAAAGAACTACGATTAAAAATTTGACTATATAATGAACTACTATTGAAAATTTTACTATATAAAGAACTACTACTTATTGAAAATTTGACTACATAAAGAACCACTATTGAAAATTTGACTTTATAATGAACTTCTATTGAAAATTTGACTATATAAAGAACAGCTATTAAACAATTTTTTATATAAAGAACAACGATTGGAAATTTGACTTCATAAAGAACTACAATTAAAAAATCTACTATATAAAGAACTACGATTGAAAATTTGACTATATAAAAAACTGGCACTTGTTGAAAATTTGACTATTTAAAGAACTGCGATTGAAGTTTTTACTATATAAATAGAAGACTACGATTAAAAGATTGACTATGTTAAGAAAAACTATTGAAAATTTTACTATATAAATTTCTATTACTTATTGAAAATTTGACTGCAAAGGAACTATGATTAAACAGTGGACTATATAATGAACTACTATTGAAAATTTTACTATATTAAGAACTACTACTTATTGAAAATTTGACTACATAAAGAACTACTATTAAAAATTTGACTATATAATGAACTACTATTGAAAATTTTACTATATAAATTTCTATTACTTATTGAAAATTTGACTGCAAAAGAACTACGATTAAACAGTGGACTATATAATGAACTACTATTGAAAATTTTACTATATTAAGAACTACTACTTATTGAAAATTTGACTACATAAAGAACTACTATTGAAACTTTGACTATATAATGAACTACTATTGAAAATTTTACTATATAAAGAACTACTACTTATTGAAAATTTGACTGCAAAAGAACTACGATTAAAAATTTGACTATATAATGAACTACTATTGAAAATTTTACTATATTAAGAACTACTACTTATTGAAAATTTGACTACATAAAGAACTACTATTAAAAATTTGACTATATAATGAACTACTATTGAAAATTTTACTATATAAATTTCTATTACTTATTGAAAATTTGACTGCAAAAGAACTACGATTAAACAGTGGACTATATAATGAACTACTATTGAAAATTTTACTATATTAAGAACTACTACTTATTGAAAATTTGACTACATAAAGAACTACTATTAAAAATTTGACTATATAATGAACTACTATTGAAAATTTTACTATATAAATTTCTATTACTTATTGAAAATTTGACTGCAAAAGAACTACGATTAAACAGTGGACTATATAATGAACTACTATTGAAAATTTTACTATATTAAGAACTACTACTTATTGAAAATTTGACTACATAAAGAACTACTATTAAAAATTTGACTATATAATGAACTACTATTGAAAATTTTACTATATAAAGAACTACTACTTATTGAAAATTTGACTGCAAAAGAACTACGATTAAAAATTTGACTATATAATGAACTACTATTGAAAATTTTACTATATAAAGAACTACTACTTATTGTAAATTTGACTACATAAAGAACTTCTATTGAAAATTTGACTTTATAATGAACTTCTATTGAAAATTTGACTATATAAAGAACTGCTATTACACAATTTTTTATATAAAGAACAACGATTGGAAATTTGACTACATAAAGAACTACTATTAAAAAATTTACTGTATAAAGAACTACGATTGAAAATTTGACTATATAAAAAACTGCCACTTATTGAAAATTTGACTATATAAAGAACTGCGATTGAAATTTTTACTATATAGAGGAACTAGAACTACGATTGAAAATTTGACTATATAAAAAACTGCCACTTATTAAAAATTTGACTATATAAAGAAATGCAATTGAAATTTTTACTATATAGAGGACTACGATTAAAAGATTGACTATGTTAAGAAAAACTATTGAAAATTTTACTATATAAATTTCTATTACTTATTGAAAATTTGACTGCAAAAGAACTACGATTAAACAGTGGACTATATAATGAACTACTATTGAAAATTTTACTATATTAAGAACTACTACTTATTGAAAATTTGACTACATAAAGAACTACTATTGAAAATTTGACTATATAATGAACTACTATTGAAAATTTTACTATATTTTATTTATTTTACTATTGAAAATTTGACTGCAAAAGAACTACGATTAAAAATTTGACTATATAATGAACTACTATTGAAAATTTTACTATATATAGAACTACCACTTATTGAAAATTTGACTACATAAAGAACCACTATTGAAAATTTGACTTTATAATGAACTTCTATTGAAAATTTGACTATATAAAGAACAGCTATTAAACAATTTTTTATTTAAAGAACAACGATTGGAAATTTGACTACATAAAGAACTACAATTAAAAAATCTACTATATAAAGAACTACGATTGAAAATTTGACTACATAAAGAACCACTATTGAAAATTTGACTTTATAATGAACTTCTATTGAAAATTTGACTATATAAAAAACTGCCACTTATTGAAAATTTGACTATATAAAGAACTGCGATTGAAATTTTTACTATATAGAGGAACTAGAACTACGATTGAAAATTTGACTATATAAAAAACTGCCACTTATTAAAAATTTGACTATATAAAGAAATGCAATTGAAATTTTTACTATATAGAGGACTACGATTAAAAGATTGACTATGTTAAGAAAAACTATTGAAAATTTTACTATATAAATTTCTATTACTTATTGAAAATTTGACTGCAAAAGAACTACGATTAAACAGTGGACTATATAATGAACTACTATTGAAAATTTTACTATATTAAGAACTACTACTTATTGAAAATTTGACTACATAAAGAACTACTATTGAAAATTTGACTATATAATGAACTACTATTGAAAATTTTACTATATTTTATTTATTTTACTATTGAAAATTTGACTGCAAAAGAACTACGATTAAAAATTTGACTATATAATGAACTACTATTGAAAATTTTACTATATATAGAACTACCACTTATTGAAAATTTGACTACATAAAGAACCACTATTGAAAATTTGACTTTATAATGAACTTCTATTGAAAATTTGACTATATAAAGAACAGCTATTAAACAATTTTTTATTTAAAGAACAACGATTGGAAATTTGACTACATAAAGAACTACAATTAAAAAATCTACTATATAAAGAACTACGATTGAAAATTTGACTACATAAAGAACCACTATTGAAAATTTGACTTTATAATGAACTTCTATTGAAAATTTGACTATATAAAGAACAGCTAGTAAACAATTTTTTATATAAAGAACAACGATTGGAAATTTGACTACATAAAGAACTACAATTAAAAAATCTACTATATAAAGAACTACGATTGAAAATTTGACTATATAATGAACTACTATTGAAAATTTTACTATATATAGAACTACCACTTATTGAAAATTTGACTACATAAAGAACCACTATTGAAAATTTGACTTTATAATGAACTTCTATTGAAAATTTGACTATATAAAGAACTACTACTTATTGAAAATTTGACTACATAAAGAACCACTATTGAAAATTTGACTTTATAATGAACTTCTATTGAAAATTTGACTATATAAAGAACAGCTATTAAACAATTTTTTATATAAAGAACAACGATTGGAAATTTGACTTCATAAAGAACTACAATTAAAAAATCTACTATATAAAGAACTACGATTGAAAATTTGACTATATAATGAACTACTATTGAAAATTTTACTATATTAAAAACTACTACTTATTGAAAATTTGACTACATAAAGAACTTCTATTGAAAATTTGACTATATAATGAACTACTATTGTAAATTTTACTATATAAAGAACTACTACTTATTGAAAATTTGACTGCAAAAGAACTACGATTAAAAATTTGACTATATGATGAACTACTATTGAAAATTTTACTATATAAAGAACTACTACTTCTTGAAAATTTGACTACATAAAGAACCACTATTGAAAATTTGACTTTATAATGAACTTCTATTGAAAATTTGACTATATAAAGAACAGCTATTAAACAATTTTTTATATAAAGAACAACGATTTGAAATTTGACTACATAAAGAACTACTATTAAAAAATCTACTATATAAAGAACTACGATTGAAAATTTGACTATATAAAAAACTGGCACTTGTTGAAAATTTGACTATTTAAAGAACTGCGATTGAAGTTTTTACTATATAGAAGACTACGATTAAAAGATTGACTATGTAAAGAAAAACTATTGAAAATTTTACTATATAAAAAACTACTACTTATTGAAAATTTGGATTTTTTTTTAAATCTCAAGTGGGCTTGACCCCGCCCATATATAGCAAATATTTTAAGCTGCGAATATGACTAAAACACCTTCGAATAAGATCAAAACGTCTTAGCCGAATTAATTCAAATTTTAAATGCGGATATTTCCTTGTTATAGGATAGTTTTGCGTCTTTTGTATTTTTTCGGCCTTTTACCGAAAACTCGTAAAGAAAACTCGTAATATTTTCCCGTTTTCCTTAAAATTGCATCATCAAACGTATACACCAATTTCTACAATTTTACTTCCTAAATGTTTGTCATAGTTCAAGTTAGGTTTCTGTATAAAAACCCCAAACACCCATCTTAACGACCCCTATTTGATTTAGCTTAAATCGGAATATAAATGTACGGATATGGAAATTTGTTTTTCTTAAACGTTCGTAGCAATTCAAGTTTTTACTGAAAGAAAATTTGATCACTCCAACTTTTACGCATACTTTTTTCGATTTATCTTAAAACTGATAAAAAAAATTGTTTTTCTAAAAGAAAAAATGGCCATGCCCACTAAAATTGCTTCATTTGAGAACGTCTGGACCGATTTCGACAATTTTTTTTTCTAAATGCTTGTCATAGTCCAAGTTAGGTTTCGGCATCAAAGAAATTAAGTTTCCACACTCATTTTAACGACCACTTTTTTAATTTATCTAAAATCAGAAAATGGATATTCGGATATGGGTAATTTTTGCTTAAACATTTGTAGCAATTCAATTTAAGTTTTTACGGAAATAAATCTTGACCACGCCTACTTTTTTCCATTTGTCTTAAAACTGATTTAGATAATTCTTTTCTTAAATGTTCATGGTAATTCAATTTAAGTTTTAACTGAAAGAATTACGAGGCCCACTTTTTTGTCCATATTATTTTTTTGATTTGTCTAATATCGGAAAACGATAATGTTTTACGATTGTTTGATATTGGTTTAACAAATTACAAGCGATTGTTTTACAATGGTTTGATGATTGTTTGAAGATGTTTGACAAATTTTTGATGGCTGTTTGGTGATTTTTTTTTGTATGGTTTAATAGTTTCTTTGTTCGATAATTGTTTGACTGACAATTGTTTGATAATTGTTTGACGATTGTTCGAAAATTGTTTGAAAATTTTTTGAAGACAGTTCTACGATTAATTGACGATTTTTTGATGTTTGATTGACTGACGACAGTTTGATGGTTTTTAGTACTTGTTTGACGATTGTTTAATTATAGCTTGATGTTTATTTGACGACTGTTTGATAATTGTTTGATGATTGTTCTACGATTGTTAAAAGATTTATTGAAGACTTTTGAGGACTTTTTGACTAGTCATTTATGATTGTTTAACGATTGTTTGATGGCTGTTTGACAATTGTTTGATGATTGTTTTACGATTTTTTGATTGATTGAAGATTGTTGACGACTGTTTGATGATTGTTGGACGATAACTCGCAAATGTTTGATGTTTGTTAACAATTGTTTGTTTCATTATTGTTTTACCAGTGTTTGATGATTGTTTGTTGATTGTTTAATTATTGTTTTACCAGTATTTGATTGTTGTTTGGTATTTGTTTTATGATTGATTGACGACTGTTAAATGTTAAATATTTGATTTTTATTGACTTTGAAGACCTATCAATATTTAATAACTCCTAAACCATCAGACTGAATTTCTTGAAAATTTTGCAATATGTTTTGGGATTAACATAGGTCAGAAAAAAATTTTGGAATCTCAAGTGGGCGTAACACTCTCACATAGGGCATATATTGTATTCCACAGCTGTAGATACAAATTTTTCGTGCGCATTCAGACAAAATCAAGACGTATAAACCGTTTTTATTAAATTCTTAATGAAAGTAGTTTTGCGCTATTAAAGGTAGAACCAAAGACACTTCCATGCATTGATTTGCAGTATGATCGTTTCGAAAAATTCAAAAAAAAGAGAATAAACCGCTATGGACAACGCCGTTTTCAAGTTTCTAGCTATCCAATAAAATTATTTTCGAAGTTGCGACCTGAGCGTTGCCTATAGAAATGATCCTAAATGGGTTAGTAGGTGTAAGATCAATTTTTCTTTGCGTTTCTAATATCATCACAAGATCAATACACCCTACCCTCCTATGGCGGGGTACACCACAATCAACTTTTAAAACAATATTACTACTCTTCTACGCTGTTAGAAATTTATGTTATAATATTGCAAATTTTGTTGACCTTGACTTTATTTGAACTTTTACCTAAAACTTCCGCATTAAAACTAGTTTCTAAGTATAACCTGTAACCTGTCCAAATATGCCTATTCTAGAGCCTGAAACACAAGCTTTGTTATCTATGGATACAAACAAATTAGCAAAAATTTGTTAAAAGTTTAAATATTTTATATTGAACAATTTTGAAATTTTGAAAATTTTTTTTGAAAGGAGAATTAGTCGACAAATTAGTTCGGTTACAAATTTTGGTATATTATATATAAATATATAGTGTAAATACTTAGGCCAGAACCATAAATCTATATTTAGGTCTTCTTAGAATAAAAATATAAATTACAAATTATAAAACGTTTCGTTATTAGTAAAAAAATAAAGTTTTTTTATAATCCAGAATTCCGACTTTGCTGATTTAATACAACCTAACGAATTAATAAAATTTAACAAAATTTTATATATTTACGTCTGGAAATATCAGAAACTTTAAACTATTTTTAAAAAATTTTTTACTTTAAGATCACGAAAGATGTGTGCTAAATAAATAAATTAAGTATAAATCAAAATTAAAATATTCAAATCTATCCACTATATATATTAAGTAGTCGGCATTTAGGCGCTGAATTTGTTGATGGTTGGAAGCACGCTTATGTTCCGTTCATTGACATCTTCGGTTTTCAAGATAAATTATATTCACATCGGTTTTAAAGAACGTTTGGTCAATAATTTACAAAAATATTCTTCTGTCTTAGAAGAACTTTTTTTATATATACAATATTTTGTTTTTGTCATTAATCATATTTATTATTTCGTAACATTTTAAAATGTAAGTTAAAATGTTCACAACTGAGTATTAAGAGGCATGCCCTTTGTGTTTTGAGATTGGACTATTTCAATGCAAAAAATACGTTAATTTAGTAAAGTTTGACATTTCAGGCGATATGCATAGGAACTCAGAAAGTTTTGAAGAACGAACATCTGGGTCAAAAACTGGAATTATAAAAATCGGTTAAACATTCATTAATTTGGAAAGAAAAAAATTTAAAATTTAAAATTTAATTTGATTTTTATTTATCTTTGTTTGCTTTTTTCTAATCTTAAAATATAAAATGCCACCTTCGTATAAACTTTTTTACAATATAAAAAAGATGAAACCGAAAGAAATGAAGATCATTGTTTACTAAATTATAATGACACGCAGAATTTTGTTAATACGTGGGCTTATCAATAAGTGCACAAAATATAATAGTCAAATTGTAACATACAAAAAATGAAATAAAAATGTATCTATACAGAAATTTTTGATCTCAAAAAATTTTTATATCAAAATATTTTCTTTAGTAAAATTTTGATATCAAAATATTTTCTTTAGAAAAATTTTGATATCAAAATATTTTCTTTAGAAAAATGTTGATATCAAAATATTTTCTTTAAAAAAATTTTGATATCAAAATATTTTCTTTAGAAAAATTTTCAAAACAAAATATTTTCTTTAGGCAAATTTTGATATCAAAATATTTTCTTTAGAAAAATTTTCAAAACAAAATATTTTCTTTAGGCAAATTTTGATATCAAAATATTTTCTTTAAAAAAATTTTGATATCAAAATATTTTCTTTAAAAAAATTTTGATATCAAAATATTTTCTTAAGAAAAAATTTCAAAACAAAATATTTTCTTTAGGCAAATTTTGATATCAAAATATTTTCTTTAGAAAAATTTTGATATCAAAATATTTTCTTTAGAAAAATTTTGATATCAAAATATTTTCTTTAGAAAAATTTTGATATCAAAATATTTTCTTTAGAAAAATTTTGATATCAAAATATTTTCTTTAGGAAAATTTTGATATCAAAATATTTTCTTTAGAAAAATTTTGATATCAAAATATTTTCTTTAGAAAAATTTTGATATCAAAATATTTTCTTTAGAAAAATTTTGATATCAAAATATTTTCTTTAGAAAAATTTTGATATTAAAATATTTTCTTTAGAAAAATTTTGATATCAAGATATTTTCTTTAGAAAAATTTTGATATCAAAATATTTTCTTTAGAAAAATTTTGATATTAAAATATTTTCTTTAGAAAAATTTTGATATCAAAATATTTTCTTTAGGCAAATTTTGATATCAAAATATTTTCTTTAGAAAAATTTTGGTATCAAAATATTTTCTTTAGAAAAATTTTGATATCAAAATATTTTCTTTAGAAAAATATTCAAAACAAAATATTTTCTTTAGGCAAATTTTGATATCAAAATATTTCTTTAGAAAAATTTTGATATCAAAATATTTTCTTTAGAAAAATTTTGATATCAAAATATTTTGTTTAGAAAAATTTTGATATCAAAATATTTTGTTGAGAAAAATTTTGATATCAAAATATTTTCTTTAAAAAAATTTCGATATCAAAATATTTTCTTTAGAAAAATTTTGATATCAAAATATTTTCTTTAGAAAAATTTTGATATCAAAATATTTTCTTTAGAAAAATTTTGATATCAAAATATTTTCTTTAGAAAAATATTCAAAACAAAATATTTTCTTTAGGCAAATTTTGATATCAAAATATTTCTTTAGAAAAATTTTGATATCAAAATATTTTCTTTAGAAAAATTTTGGTATCAAAATATTTTCTTTAGAAAAATTTTTGATAGCAAAATATTTTCTTTAGAAAAATTTTGGTATCAAAATATTTTCTTTAGAAAAATTTTGATATCAAAATATTTTCTTTAGAAAAATTTTGATATCAAAATATTTTCTTTAGAAAAATTTTGATATCAAAATATTTTCTTTAGAAAAATTTTGATATCAAAATATTTTCTTTAGAAAAATTTTGATATCAAAATATTTTCTTTAGAAAAATTTTGATATCAAAATATTTTCTTTAGAAAAATTTTGATATCAAAATATTTTCTTTAGAAAAATTTTGATATCAAAATATTTTCTTTAGAAAAATTTTGATATCAAAATATTTTCTTTAGAAAAATTTTGATATCAAAATATTTTCTTTAGAAAAATTTTGATATCAAAATATTTTCTTTAGAAAAATTTTGATATCAAAATATTTTCTTTAGAAAAATTTTGATATCAAAATATTTTCTTTAGAAAAATTTTGATATCAAAATATTTTCTTTAGAAAAATTTTGATATCAAAATATTTTCTTTAGAAAAATTTTGATATCAAAATATTTTCTTTAGAAAAATTTTGATATCAAAATATTTTCTTTAGAAAAATTTTGATATCAAAATATTTTCTTTAGAAAAATTTTGATATCAAAATATTTTCTTTAGAAAAATTTTGGTATCAAAATATTTTCTTTAGAAAAACTTTTAAAACAAAATATTTTCTTTAGGCAAATTTTGATATCAAAATATTTTCTTTAGAAAAATTTTGATATCAAAATATTTTCTTTAGAAAAATTTTGATATCAAAATATTTTCTTTAGAAAAATTTTGATATCAAAATATTTTCTTTAGAAAAATTTTGATATCAAAATATTTTCTTTAGAAAAATTTTGATATCAAAATATTTTCTTTAGAAAAATTTTGATATCAAAATATTTTCTTTAGAAAAATTTTGATATCAAAATATTTTCTTTAGAAAAATTTTGATATCAAAATATTTTCTTTAGAAAAAATTTGATATCAAAATATTTTCTTTAGAAAAATTTTGATATCAAAATATTTTCTTTAGAAAAACTTTGATATCAAAATATTTTCTTTAGAAAAATTTTGATATCAAAATATTTTCTTTAGAAAAATTTTTAAAACAAAATATTTTCTTTAGGCAAATTTTGATATCAAAATATTTTCTTTAGACATATTTTGGTATCAAAATATTTTCTTTAGAAAAATTTTGATATCAAAATATTTTCTTTAGAAAAATTTTGATATCAAAATATTTTCTTTAGAAAAATTTTGATATCAAAATATTTTCTTTAGAAAAATTTTGATATCAAAATATTTTCTTTAGAAAAATTTTGATATCAAAATATTTTCTTTAGAAAAATTTTGATATCAAAATATTTTCTTTAGAAAAATTTTTAAAACAAAATATTTTCTTTAGGCAAATTTTGATATCAAAATATTTTCTTTAGAAAAATTTTGGTATCAAAATATTTTCTTTAGAAAAATTTTGATATCAAAATATTTTCTTTAGAAAAATTTTGATATCAAAATATTTTCTTTAGAAAAATTTTGATATCAAAATATTCTTTAGAAAAATTTTGATATCAAAATATTTTCTTTAGAAAAATTTTGATATCAAAATATTTTCTTTAGAAAAATTTTGTATATCGAAATATTTTCTTTAGAAAAATTTTGTATATCGAAATATTTTCTTTAGCAAAATATATTTTCTTTAGAAAAATTTCGATATCGAAATATTTTCTTTAATACAATTTTGACATCGAAATATTTTCTATAGAAAAATTACGATATCGATTTTTTTCTATAGAAAAAAAAATTACGATATCGAATTTTTTTATATATTTTTATCTATTTGATATCGAATTTCTTTTTCTATAGAAAAATTTCGATATCGATTATTTTCTATAGAAAAATTTCGATATCGATTATTTTTCTATAGAAAAATTTCAATATCGATTATTTTTCTATAGAAAAATTTCAATATCGATTATTTTTCTATAGAAAAATTTCGATATCGATTATTTTTCTATAGAAAAATTTCGATATCGATTATTTTTCTATAGAAAAATTTCGATATCGATTATTTTTGTATAGAAAAATTTCGATATCGATTATTTTTGTATAGAAAAATTTCGATATCGATTATTTTTGTATAGAAAAATTTCGATATCGATTATTTTTGTATAGAAAAATTTCGATATCAATTATTTTTGTATAGAAAAATTTCGATATCGATTATTTTTGTATAGAAAAATTTCGATATCGATTATTTTTCTATAGAAAAATTTCGATATCGATTATTTTTCTATGGAAAAATTTCGATATCTATTATTTTTCTATAGAAAAATTTCGATATCTATTATTTTTCTATAGAAAAATTTCAATATCGATTATTTTTCTTTAGAAAAATTTCGATATCGATTATTTTTCTTTAGAAAAATTTCGATATCGATTATTTTTCTATAGAAAAATTTCGATATCGAATTAGTTAAGTTTATTATTAGATTAGTTTGGATAATAAAGAATTTTATTGAATTGCATCCCACTGTGCATTAAAGGGTAGTGGGATTTTTCTCGTAAATTTAAAATCGATAGGAATGATTAAGTAATAATTACAAAATTAATAATTTACAGAAAACTTTGTCATTGTGTTCTTTCTTTTTATAACTATAAAATCTCGGTATTATAAGGAAAATAAATTTAGTTTTAAACTTAAATTTCAGCCAAAGCCATCGTTCAGTATTTGAAATGAAGCTGGTCCTAATCTTTTTACTTTGCTTGGCTTTTGCATCTGCGCAATTTGGTCGTCGCGGTAACTTTGGCGGCAGTTCTGCTAGAGCCCGATCATCATCTATATCGATTGGTGGCGGCCTGGGAGGTCTCGGTGGTGGAATTAGTATATCCCGATCGCGAGCCTCGTCTAGATCTTTTGGAGGCGGTGGCAGACGTGGCGGATTTTTTGGTTGATATATGTGATTTGTGTTCTTAAATTAATGTTATTAAAATTTAAATGATGTATAAAAGTATTATAGGATAAATAAATTTTAATAGTGTAATGAAATTTTGAAACTACGGTTTTTTTCTACAAATCAGAAAACCGGTACATGGAATGCGATTATTTGTCTGATATACCTGTAATAGATTCATTACTGGTACCTGTACTAGATTCTGATATATCTGTATTAGATTCATTACTTCGACTTTTCAGGCACTTCACCTGCTTTGTAGGGCATCGACGCTAAATCAGAAGACATTAAGTGCTCCGTCGATTTAAAATTTTATATTATCAAACCCAAATGCTTACAATAAGCCATTGAAAAGCTGCAGGAATAGCCGCTTCCCCTTAAAATGTAATCCATCCAATTTGTAAATTTTACTCGACATATGTAAATTTATTTTATAGTGCGAAAAGGCTTTAATTTGTTACCCATAAAAGGGATATTTTATTATGTTTTTTCTTAAATATTTAACTACAATCAATTATTATGTTTTTAATCCCTTATGAAAACGGATTTAATTTACATATTGAGTTTACGCATATTTATTTATTTATATGCAAATTTATTTACACAATAATTTCATTTTACCACAATCTCGTTAATTAGTTTTACCAAAATGTTTTAAAAAAAAAAAAAAAAAAATGTATATAAAATGAAAATCATTAGAGTAACCCAGCAAACAAACTTTATAATAAAAAAAAAACAAGAAAGTGCTGTAGTCGGTCAAGCCCGACTATACGATACCCTTCACCACTAAGGTATAAAGGCAAATATTTGCTTAATTTTGCCACCATACAAAAATGTATTTGAGCTGTTTCCGTCATTTAGACTTATATGAGAGCTAGGGTCAAATGTGGACCGATTATTTCGAATTTTGTTTTACAAAAATTGTGTATGTAAAAAATAAACTCAAATTGTTATTATCTTCATTAGATTCGAGGCTCCTGTCCAACTCACAACATGCCTACTGCAAAGGCAAATCAGTTGAGACAGCACTCCACTCACTAGTTAGTCATATTGAAAAATCTCATGAGTTTGGCGAATTCAAACTTGCCGCCTTCCTAGATATAGAGGGCGCCTTTAACAACATTAGACCTAAGTCGATTTTATCGGCAATGGAGGACTTAAGGGTCGACAAATCTATTATCTCGTTTGTAGATAAACTTCTCACCTATAGAGTCATCTGCTCAACCATGGGCACTACTACTATTTATAAAGTAGTCTGTCGAGGTACTCCACAAGGAGGCGTACTATCACCTCTTTTGTGGAACCTTGCCATAAATAAACTACTCACTGAATTGGATTCTCTGAGATTCAACACCATCGCATACGCGGATGATGTTGCTATAGCAGTGTCAGGGAAATTTCTTAACACACTGTCACAACGTCTCGAAACAGCTCTTGACCTACTCTATCGATGGAGCGTCTCCAACGGCCTTGGAGTCAATCCAACTAAAACGGAACTTGTACTCTTCTCACGTAAATACAAAATTCCCACCTTTACTCTTCCAAAATTAAACAAGGTTGAACTTTCGCTCACTGACCATGCCAAATACCTGGGGGTCATCTTGGACTCAAAACTGTCCTGGAGCCTGAACACCCAACTTAGGGTGTCTAAAGCATCTATTGCACTATACTCATGTAGAGGGGCCATTGGCAAAACCTGGGGTCTGAATCCCATTAACACTGCCTGGCTCTTCAACATATTGGTTAGGCCTATATTAATGTATGGTGCGTCTGGTGGCCTGCACTCACCAAGGCAAACCAGATGCACTATTTTAACAAAATCTTGAGATCTGCCGCTCTAATGATTACCGGTGCTTTAAGAACTACTCCATCTAAGGCACTCTTCACCATGCTAAACTGGCTCCCAGCTGAACTAATGGCAATGCAAATTGCTCTTAACTCGGCTGTCCGTCCCAGCACAATTGGAACCTGGTCCCACTCACAAATCGGGCATTCCAACATCCTGGACAAAATCACTAACATCCCTGACCATATTGACTACTGCATATCCACTCCTATCTTCGACAAATCCTTCACTGTGACTATCTCTGGAGAACCCCCATCCTTAGATGATGGCTATCTAGAGGTTTACACTGATGGATCGAAGTCAAAGATAGGCGTAGGGGGGGGGGCTTCTTCATCCCATTGCTTGGGAAGGAAATCTGCTTTAGACTCCCTGATCAATGCAGTGTCCTACAATCCGAGATATCGGCTATCCACAAAGCAGTCAAATGGTTGAGATACTACAGAGTATACGACAGGGATATTCGCTTTTGTATCGACAGTCAGGCTGCAATAAAAACCCTATCTAATGTCCATACGACATCTGTTCTTACCAGCGAATGCCGGGCATCTCTTAACGAGATGGCGAGACATTGCAAAATCTAACTCTTATGGGTACCCGGGCACAACAACATACCTGGTAACTCCACCGCGGACAAACTTGCTAAATCCGATGCTCTCCTGAGTCAGGATAGCATCGACCAATTTACGGGCTTACCGCTATCCGCCTGCAAATCAATAATTAGGCAATCACTTTATGCGTCAGCGCAGAACGAGTGGTCTTCAGTAACGAACTGCTCCATATCTAGGCAAACATGGCCCACCTACAACACTAAACGTTCAAATATCTTGGTAACTCTACCCCGTCATAGACTTCGCAATCTTATCTCGACCCTAACAGGGCACTGCGTTTTTGGGCTTCATGCCAGAAGACTTAATCTTCAATTTTACGACTACTGCCGCAGCTGTCACAACATAGAAGAGGAGGAGACAGTGACTCATCTTCTCTGTCACTGCCCCGCCCTCTCGACCCCTAGGGCTCTCAATTTGGGGGCACCTTTTCTGCATGATTTATCGGAGCTAGTGAGTATTGACATTCGCAAAATAGACTCATTTATCAGGGCTTCAGGATGGCTTGATCAGCCTCTCACTGATAGCCTGGAGTAATTGCCTTTGTTCTTTTCTTCCAGTCTATCCCTTGCAGGTAACACAAAGGGACCGCTTTTTGGACCCAAGTGACGCTGACCTACATCGGCTGCCTGCCTAACCTAACCTATTAACTTTTGCCATGGTCCCACTATCAAAAAAATGATCTGTACCAAATTTCATCAAATTATCTTTAGAATTGCTACCTGTACTTTGATTACATGGTTTACATGGGGGTACATCCAGCCGTCCAGCCACACGGACTGACATCGCTAAATCGACTAAAAAAGTGATTATATGCCTATTGGTTTAATAAAAGGTGGGTCTAAGACAAATATTTCTATGCGTTACATACATCAGCACAAACTTATAATACCCTTTCCACCAATGGTGGTGAAGGCTATCAAAATAGAACTAAGCCTTTGAATGTTTGGCGACAGATATAATATGGCAATGGGATAGATCTATTTATGTAAAAACTTTATTATACCCACCATCAAAAAGAATGGGGGGTATATTGAGATTGTCATTCCGTTTGTAATTTCCTTAATATTGGCTCAAAAATCAAAAACGATATATATTCTGAGTCCTTATAAAATTCTAAGACGATTGAGCGATGTCCGTCTGTCTGTCCGTCTGTCTGTCTGTCTGTTGAAATCACGATAACGCCTAAACGAAAGGAGCTAGCTCACTGAAACTTAGCAAAAACATTCCTCATTTATGAGAAAATTTTGGTATTTAAATTGGGCAAAATCGGTTAACATTTGACCATAGCTCCCGTATAACCTCGTCTGGGCTAGTCGCTTATTTGCTAATAACTGACAAATTATAATAGCTATGATGACAAAATTTGGTATCTAGAAGTTTTCCATAAGCACTAGGCAGCATGTAAAATTTCATCAAAATCGGTTCACATTTAACCATAGCTCCCATATAAAAAACATACGGAAACAGCCTAAATTCCACCTGAAATTCACTTAAATGCCAATAAATGATAAACTGTAGTAGCTTTAACCACCAAATTTAGCAAAAATAAGTCTTATGTGAATAACAGCCACTGTGCAAAATTTTGTCACAATCGGTCACCATTTGACCTAGCACCCGTATAAAAAACTTACGGAAACACAAAAATACAAAAAGAAAAGGGGGTTTATGTCCGTCTGTCCGTTAGATAAAAGCGCGATAGCGCCTTAACTGAAAGGGCTATAGCAACAAAATTTTACAAAAGCAAGTCTTATGTGAATGCCAGCCAGTGTGCAAAATTTTGTTACAATCGGTCACCATTTGACCATAGCTCCCATATTTAAAACTTACAGAAACACAAAAATACAAAAAGAAAAGGAGATTTATGTCCGTCTGGCCGTCAGATAAAAGCGCGACAGCTTCTTAACTATAAAAGCTAGAGAGACAAAATTTTACAAAAGTATTTCTGATATGTAACAAAAGTTGTATACTGAAAATGGGCAAAATCGGTTCACATTTAGTTAGAGCTCCCATATAACCCCGCCCCGGGAAACACATGAATGCTGATAAATTAAATACAATTGTAATAGCTATGACGACTAAATTTAGTATAGAGAAGTTTTATACAACTATTGGTCAGTATATCAAATTTTATAGGAATCGGTCCATATTTGACTATAACTCTCATATAAAATACACTCCCGGAAACCAAAAAATATTTAGCAAGGACCAGTTAAAAGCTATTAAATTAGAAACTGTGATAGCTACTGCCACTAAATTTTGCAAAAATAAGCTTTACATAAATACCAACCAGTGTGTAAAATTTTGTTACAATCGGTCAACATTTGGCTATAATTCTTATATATATATTACATCCCCTTTTTATATCTACAATTAAAAAGATTCGGAGGTACAAGCAGCATATTAACCCTCTGCAGCTGACGTGTAGTCTACCAGACACCCAAAAATAAAAAAAAAGTTTTAACGCCGTTATTTTACAAGCATCGGCTCTGGTGTTCTCAGTACCTTTTTATTACATAATTATACACTTGCTAGTGTTACAAAAGAGGTTATGGTACAAGCACGTGCTTGTTTATTTAAAAAAGTGTCTATTAGTCAACCACGTCAGCGTTCAACTTGGAATAGCTTTTAATTTAACCACTGAATTTATTTTCTTTTATATTGTTATGTTTTGTTTAAATGTTAATAAAAAACAAAAAAAAAAAAAAAAAATTGTCAAAAAATTAAACGAGTTTTTTTTTTATTAATTTTTTTTGTAACATGTATATTTTTAGGTCAGTATTGAACGATATAAATAATTGCTGTATAACATGAATTGAATCATTGATTTTGAAAATTATAATAATTAGTAGTGACCTAAGTATCTTACCTTTAATTATAGATAATATTACAATTCCTATAAAATAGAACTTGGAATGTATAAATATTTAAAATGGTGTCTACTGTTCTACCACGTCAGTCGAATAGTGAAAAATTTTCACGTCAGTTGCAGAGGGTTAAGATTTGTATATGGTAGATGCATTAGGACCTCCTTACAAAATATATGGACCAGTCGTATTACTATCAACTTCTTTATCCTAACTAAATGTTAAGCTAAAGGAAAAGTATTTAACAACTTATTAATGTAAAACCATGCCCGGTTGTGATAACGAATTTTTTTCAAAGTAAATAAATACTAGGGAAACCACTTACATACTTTTGAATGTTGAACTATAAAGCTACTGCAACCGAAGTTATTCCAAATATTTTACCAACAATGACAACTAGCGTAACAACTTTTTTCCAATTTGGTCCACGTTTTGAATTTGCTGCACCCTCGTATATATATGAGATATGTTTCTAAATTTAACACAACTTGATGGTGGGTATATAAGATTCGGCACAGCCGAATATAACACTCTTACTTGTTTTAATTATCGATATCAATAAATAAACGAAAAACATTTCGCAAACACATGTTAAGTTCATTAAATCATAATTGTACAATTTATTGATTATATGTTTGGCTTTAGCGTAAAACTAGAGAAAACAGCAGAATTTATCCTATTCGAAATCCTTTAAAATTTCACTCCATTACTTAAAGCCTTAAAGTAAGCGACAAGATTTGGAGACATTACAATGAAACGTTATAAAGTTCCCTTTAGCAAAATTCACATCGTTGTCGTAATAAAACTGAAAAAAAAAACAGAATGTGGAATTCTGATGTCATAACAGGGACATTGAACCCCTCTAGCAATGCAATGGCATTGTAAAATCCTCAAGCGGAAATGAAAACAGCTGACATTTCGTCTCTAAACTTACTTACTACTTGTTTATGCTTAGAAAATATGATAAGGAAATAATTAGGGTAATACAAATGCATTTGGGTATCTTCTGTTTCATTATTTCAAAATTTATTTAAAGACTTCATATATAGAATAATTGTTAACAAAAACTGAACAAAATTAATTATTTAAAGTCTATGTTTGAAATGAAATGGCTTTTACTTAGTTTAAAAAAAAATATTGAAAATCGATTAATAGTTCGGTATTTTATAACTTTTTCCTTATAAGGACCCATAAAATAAAATGTATAACAAATTAAATGCTGAAGTCTTTGTTTTATATAGGTATATAAATTATTTGCATATTAAGTCCGAAATCCCTATATTATTGTCCAAAAATTCTTTCTTATAGATTTTTTAAATAAAATGAGGGACATTCCTTAGAGGGCAATAATGGTCTTGAGGTAAAACTAGCCTTTACTCTATTTTTATAAATGTTGAAAGTTTATTTAAAGTTTGGTTTATGATAACTTTTTCTTAATGCGGACCCATAAAGTCAAATATATATTAAATTAAAGACTGAAGTCTCTGTTTTACAATGGCGTATAAATAATTTGCATATATTTGCATATTAAGTCCAAAACCACTATATAATTGTTCGAAATTCTTTTCTCATTGATTTTTTTTTAATAAAAATAGAGACATTTACTTCTTTTTATGAATATTTAAAGTTCGGTGTGTTATAACTTTTTCATAATATAGACCCATATAGTAAAATGATTAGAGTAAAGTCTGAAGTCTCTGTTTTATAATGGTATATAAAGAATTTGCATATATTTGCATATAAAGTCCTTCATATTATTGTCTGACTTTCTAATTAATTGTTTTTAAAATAAAAACAGAAACATCTTTAGGAGGGCCTTTTTTACTATGGCGAAATAGATTGAATTAGTTCTGTTCATTAGGAGCCAGGTCCTTCTTTTTATAAATATTAAAAATCGATTTAAGGTTAGGTATGTTATAAGTTTCTCATAATGAGGATCCATTTAGTAAAATTGTTATCTAATTAAAGGCTAAAGTCTTTTTTTTATAATGGTATATAATTTATTTGCATATATTTGCATATTTAGTCCAAAATCCCTATATTATTGTCCAAAATACTTTATTTTTTGATTTTTAAAAATGAAAACAGACCCATCCGTTTAAGAACTTTTCTCATTTTGCCGAAATAAGCAGACAAATAAGATTAATAAGAACAATATTGAATAAGTTTTAGCTTTTACTTTTTTTTTATGAATATTGATAGTGGATTTAAGGTTCGGTATGTTAAAACTTATTCATAATGAAGGCCCCTAAATTTAAAGTATGTATTCAATTAAAGGCTGAAGTCTCTGTTTTAAAATCCTATATAAATAATTTGCATATATTTGCATATTAAGTCCAAAACCACTATATTATTGTCCAATTTTTTTTAATGAAGACAGGGACATCCTTAAGAAGACCTTCCTTATTGCCGCAATTAGTGCCATGCTGTAAGTGTGAACAATATTGAAGTAATTATCTTTATCAGGGACTATCTTTTACTTTCTTTTTATGAAGATTGAATCTTTTTATGAAGATTGAATGTCGATTTAAAGTTCGTTATGTTATAACATTCTCTGAATGAAGACCCATAAACGAAAGCCTGAAGTCTCTGTTTTCTAATGGTAGCTTTTAATTTCTTTTGATGAATATCAATAATCGATTTAAAGTTCGGTATGTTATATCTTTTTTATAATGAGGACCCATAAAGAAAAAATCTTATCAAATTTAAGGATGAAGTCTCTGTTTTATATTGGTATATAAATTATATGCATGTGTTTGCATACTTAGTCCAAAACCACTATATTACTGTCAAAAATTCCATTGTTATTGATTTTTCTTAAACAAAAGCAGAGGCATCCTTTAGAGGACTTTTCTTATTATGCCAAAATGGGCGAACAATAATGGTCATGATGTAAAAGAAAACATTGAAATTGAATTAGTTCAGTTCATCAGGAGGTTGTGGTGATTGTAAAATTACCACTTTGCAAAAAACTACTTTTTATAATTTTAAATTTTGAAAACAATTTGTTTTAAAAAAAACAATATTTCTTTGTTTTTTAAATTTAAAAGAAAATAAAATTTTCATTAGTCATTTTTGTAATTTTGAAATTGTTGGAATTAAATAAAGTTTTTTTTATATAAATAATATTGTTGGTCTGTCTTGCGAACTGTACCAGGCAGTTTGGGTTATCGCTTGATAAGAAGCTGAATTTAATATTAATAACATAGGTATATTTATATTGACACATACACTGATGACCGATCCAAGCTTTAGGCAAAGACTCTATAATATAGAGACATTGCACTCCAAACCTTTTTTTTTTTCTGCCAAAAGTGAAATTAAAGTAGATAAAGGACAAGGAAAAACACTTAAATGCACAAACAAACATACGTTTTATGAGCAAGTGTTTGTACCTTAGCTTCCTCTCATTGGATAATCGTCTCCATTGGTTATTTCCGAATAAGAGTAAAAGCGGTATACTACCTTTTTTATGGGACTTTTCAAAACGACCATATGACACACATACTACCGGATCACTGTATTGTTTTTTAGGCATAAATTCTGATTCTTAAGGAGTAGCAGATCTGCTGACATGTAATATCCTATTAACATAAGCATTAAGTATCTCTGATAATCAAACTGCCATTCAGTCTTTGGGTTCTGTCTTCCTGACTTAAACACAAGTTCCGCCGTATTTCTCTTAACGAGATAGCTAAGCAGTTCAGTATCCATCTGATGTGGATACTGGAAATATAACAGGGAATTGCAGAAAATTCGAGTTAGCAAGAATAAAGACTTCCTTATTGCTTCCATATGAACTATCTATCTATTCTATTAGCATATCTCTGGCTATTAGCCAGTCCCTACTGCATGAAAAACATGAAACTCAATAAATTTTAGAAGGGATAGCGATAAATTCTCATTAAATTGCTGCCGATTACTCCCAACTCCAAACAGCTCAATAAATAAAAAACACATTTCTGATTAAAACAACATCTGTGCGCTATGGCAACATACTGTTAGTTCCATGAAGACTGCTGCTAATTCTGTACTAGAATTCCAAACCGCTCTTCCAAAAAACTCATGGTATGACTGGGAGTAATAGAGCAATACCACTGCTAAGAAAATTACAGGCTATAGGGCAACTCTGCAATCAGTAGTTACGAGTCAAACTTTAGAAAGGTATCGAGAGGAAAGGAGCTGAAAAATGCTTATTCCGAACAAAGAAAGAAATGCAGAGACTTGTGTTTGAGGAAACTGAGATGTATAAGAGTCTAAAGAAAGCGCACACCAAACGGATAGTTTTGGCAATTGTATTTAATTCTCAAAGGACGACAAAGGAAACCTGGTGACAGATACAGAAAGCATACTGAAACTATGGAAGGAGCACTTTTGCAAATTGTTGGTATCAAATGTAAGCGACCAAGGTGAGACGCCCAAACAAATCCATGATGACCAACCAAAATGAGGTTAGAACTGCAATAACTCGACTGAAAAATCACAAATTTGGGGGTGTCGATGGTTTGTCAACAGATCAATTTAGGCCAAAGGTGATGAGTTAATATGGCGTATATCCCAGTTTATAAAAACCATATTGTCAGAAGAACGCATGCCCAACGATTGGAGCCCGAGTGTTCTTTGTCCAGTGCATAAAAAAGAAAATCTTATATTCTTAAACGAGCAATAATTGTATTTATATATATATATATATATATATATAGAATGGCTATCTCGAAAACGGCTCTTGATGTATAGGTCGAAGAAGAAGGGACTTTTGGAACTTTTACCTCTAAGAGGGTAAAAACGGGTAAAAAGGGGAAAAAATCGAAAACGCTATGTCTCCTAAAGTAATAGGTATAGAAACAAAATTAAAATTACGTTTTAAACAGCTTTGAAAATAAGCGGACAGGTGCTTGGTACTTTTTTGAAACTATGTCCGATAGGGGGTAAAAAAGGGTGAAAATAGTTTTTTTTGGCACCTTTTTAACCCACTCTTATATTTTAAACTAAAGAATATAGAAAGAAACTTGGTACTGCAATCAATAGATGTAAAAAAAACATGAAACACGTATTTGGTACTTTTTTGATTTTGGAGCCAAAATGCGTAAAAAAGGGATAAAATGATAACTTAACATCTCCAAAGTGATATGAATAGGAACATTATACATTATGTTAAATGCGTTTTAAAAAAATGTACCGAATTCAATTGGCACCAAAAAAGTACCAAATATACATATGGAACTTTTAGAAATTAGGGAATAAAAAGGGGGAAAAATTAGTATTATTTTAAACAAATGAATGTTTGTCTGTATGTATGTTCTTTATAGAATAGTAAACTGTGAATTTGATTGTGTTATGCTCTTTAGCGAAGATGTTGCGGATAAGCCGGCGAAGGTTTTAAAGTTGATAAGACTAATTTCCGACAGATGGCGCCACTGAAAATTACTAAAAATTAATTAAATCGTAAACTGTACATTTGATCATGCTATGATCTTTAGCAAAGTTGTAGCGCATGAGCCGGCGAAGGCTTTTTAGTTGGTATGAATAATTTCCGACAGGTGGCGCCATTGAAACTTACTCAAAGTCAATTTAATCGTAATCTGTACATTTAATCATGCTACAATCTTTAGCAAAGTTGTTGCACATGAGCCGACGAAGGTTTCTTAGTTGGTATGAAGAAATTTCGATAGGTGGCGCTACTGAAATTTACTCAAAGTCAATTTAATCGTATGCTGTACATTTAATCATGCTATAATCTTCAGCAAAGTTGTTACGGATAAGCCGAAGAAGGTTTATGAATTGGAATAAGCAAAGTCCGACAGGTGGCACCACAGAAAACTACTCAAAATGAATTAAATCGTAAACTGTGCATTTGATCAGACTATAATCTTTAGCAAAGTTGTTGCGCATGAGTCGACAGAGGTTTCTGTTGATATGAATAATTTCCAAAATTATTCAAAATGAGTTAAACTGTAAACTATGCAAATTATGTGTTGGTCGGACAAAATAAATCAAATAATTCAAAATTAACTGAATATTTCTACAATGTCTTTCCTCTAAATTTATTTTAGCACTTTATAATATAAAATATATAAAAACTTTAAAATTTTCCTCAAAATGCTTATCATAAAGCTCCGAGCAAGGCTCGGTCTACCAGGTACTAAAACTGTATATGACAATTGTAGAGGTATAAGCCTGCTTTCAATTGCACATAAGATTCTATCGACCATATTGTGTGAAAGGCTGAAGGCCAAATGAAATGAAATACTTGGGACCTAAAAATGTGGCTTCAGGTAAATCTACAGTTGACCGGATCTTGACGATCTTCAGTCTGTAGAAGACGCACGAGAAACAAAAAGACACATATTATCCCTTCTTTGACTACAAAGCTGCTTTTGACAGCGCGATTCGAACGAAGTTGTTTAAAGAAATGTTTGAATTTGACATGATGATATTAACTGATACCACCTCAACAGTTTAAATAGGAGTACCGGAGTCCTTTATAACTAAATGGGAATTCAGGCAAGGCGAGATAGTTTATCGAGTTCTAATCGCATATGCCGATGGCATTGATATCATGGGCGTCTTTTCGAGTATCGAGAAAAAATCTAGTAAAACGGGCATAGTTTTCAATGAATCTACAAGCAAGACTTGGACAACATGAGATCTTTAAGAATTATAGCTTCGTGGTTGTAAAATAAGCTTATTTACCTTGGTACCGCCGTCAACATAAATTACGACATAAGTTTCGAAATCAAACGAAGAATTATCTAGTTTCCAACAAATAAAGCTCTCTCTGTAAGAACTAAAATTACGCTCTATCAAACGCTTATATTTGATGGTGCTGAATCATGGGTACTTGCCTAGGCAGATGGAGCTATTTTTGGAGCTTTGAGAGGAAGATTCTATGAAAAATCTTTGGACAAGTCTGCGTCAACATTGAATATCAATATCGAATGAACCATAAGCTGTATGAGTTATACGCTGGCATTGTTGTAGTAAAACGCTTTAAATAGTAGAGGCTGAGTTGGCTAGGACATGTGCGATTGAGAGTTCAAAAATGATCCCGATAGAACTCGTAGAAAAGGACGTCCGGAACTTCAATGGATAGACCAAGTAGAGGAAAATCTTTCAGGGCTTGGACTACGAAATTGGAGAAAATGCGTACAAGATCGAAGCGTTTTTAACCCTTATAGGTTGTAAATATAGGTCATTTTAGTAAAGTAATTAAATATAGTTCAGGAATTATTCATACCAGGTACATTGGGCCCATTGGCTGAGAAACGTTCTCACACATTACTATCACCATCATCCGTACTTGTATATGTGGAGTAGTGCAAAGAACTAACTTTAGGTTCTTATATCTTTAGAAAACTGAGTGGACTTCCTGACGTACATAGATGTTGACCGACCTAACAACATTTTATTGAGATCTGGATGGTTCAACGGAGAAAGATAGCCAATACTTGATCCATTCTTACTTGTATATATCATAACTGCTTCTGCAAAAGCTGAGGTTCTAATATGTATCTTTGGAAGCCTGGGTGAACTGGCTAATGTAGATGTAGGGCTGACCTTACAAAGATTTAAAGTGATCCGGATGGTTAAACGGGGAGAGCTTGTAATATATCTTTTGCTAGCTTCCGCTATAATACAGTCTAAGTGAGTCTGATTTCTAGAAAACCACATTTACCTAACCTTACTTAGAATCCCTTCAAAATGGGGGTTGGCTTGACATAAAATGAGTTTAGTTGTATAAATTCTAACTATTAGTAGTCGTATTTTATATCAAATGACAGCACAGAACTATTGACGATCACTTTAAATCTAAAGCTAGGACGTCATCCAGTTCACCCAAGTTCATTTAGCTGTCAAAATTTCTCTATATTCGTTATGTCAAATGACGACACAGTATGACGTTTTTTTGTTGGGGTAAATATGGGATTTTAAATTAGTTTTCGTTTAAATTTAGTTAAAATGCATAATTTCTAGACCATGATCGCAATATGATCAATAAATATGACTACGAAAAGATCAATTTCTTTCTCTTCTACTTCATTTGCATATCAAGCGAAAAGGTTTCGTTTTTTTGTTTATCTCAAAATTTGACAATAGTCATACGGATCAGGTTTTTGTGAATTAGTTTATTTAAATGTGACGTTTATTTTATTAATTGCTAATTAAAATTCATAATTTGTTTAAAATGAAATAATGTTTCGCATGGTAAAAATAAAATAAAAGATTTGCAATATTATAATTTTAAAATCTGATTATGAGAACGAAATATGTATTAGTTTAACAAAACTTGTTGATGATCTTGGAGGGTTTCATCAATTTGTGATTCAGTTGATGGTTCTAGAACTTACGGTGCAATATCGGTTAAAATTCACAACTTTCGATATGAATCTAAGCATTCTGATCCTTTGGAAAAAAAGACTCTGTTAAATTAAGTAAAGGTATCTCAAAGAGTAAACAAGATGTTATTTAAAAAAAGTAATCTTCATGAGACAATGAGTCATAACGAATTTCTTAGTAAGGCCGAAAAAAAACTCCACTCAGTTGAGTCAAGTAATGAATAATTAAATTGAAAATTATAGAAGAATCTAAAGAAGATGTTTAAAAAATTGGAAAACTTAAAATATAAAAAAGTTATATTTCACCAAAAATCTTTAAAAACCCCCTCATTTACTTCTACTACCCTATTACTAATACATAAAAATATTTATGGGAAAAATATTCTGCAGGAAATAAGAAATAAAAAAGAAATCGTCAAACAAATACACGAATACAACGGAAAGCAAGCAGCAGCAGTAGCAGCCGTCAATGAAAATCGTAAAAAATTGCAGCAACAAATAGAAAAATCTTGCAAGAAAACGTGTTGCATGTTTAATATATGTTTTCCTCCCCCCAACATGCCCCAACAAACACACAACGACGAAAAACATTGAACATTCGCTTGAACCTCGAAAAAGGAAGTCAATGTCATGGGTACAAAGTACATGAGTATTGACGCAGCTGATGCTGAATAATCATCAGAAGCAAAGAAGAATTTTTACTGCTCATCTTTGGAAGGTTCACGGTAAATATTTTTGAGCCCTACATCAACATAGGTTGAAAGGGAATATTGTGTTTGGCGTGATGTTTGTAACGGGCCTATATTTACAATCGGTTAAGGTCGTAAGGCCGAGCATATTTTAGAATTTCAGCCGCTTTGATCTTTTGCACATGTTCTCCAATTCCCCTTCCTTTAATTGGTCTTTCCAACCATCCAAGTTTCGGCCGCTTTTTCATAGTAATTGCTTGTTTTAAGGAATGGGTTACTATCCCGAAGTCCTAACCCTGAACGGGTGTTATTGTAGTTCCCCGGGTAATAGCTCAAGGAGGTCAGTGTCCACAGTTGTGGTTCAGGATAACCGTGATATGTCTGGGCTTACCAAATATAGACCAATAAGAACCCCTACATCACTCTTATCTCTTTAAAATCTTCTTATGTCGTTCGGTTATACTTCAGCCTCAGCTCAGGTTTCCAAAGAAATAAGAGGACTGAATTAGTCTTCAACCGTACAAAATGGCAAGTTATTAAAGCTTTTTCAAAAGCCATTCTTCGCAAACTTAAGCCTTACCGTGTGCCTTCCAATCAGTCGGAGTAATGAGGGCGCTGTGGCTTAGTTGGCAAGCACGTTGACTACTTAACATAACATATCACATTGAGCCTGGGTTCAATTCCCGGTCACGGCAACATCAATTTCTGTAGTTACTAATTTTCATTAAATTAATTAACTACTACAGCATCCTATGGATCAACACCCATGGTCTTGTGCATAATCTCACAGTTTTCTGTGAGGTCCTCTTACCTAACCTAACCTAACCTAACTACAGCATCCTCTATCGGCGGTAAGCCTACACTAAAATAAAAGAAATAAAATTGGATGTAGAACAAAAAACAATCCGTCGTAAATACAACAAATGGCGCCAGTTCTTATTTGCTTACTTTAATGGCCTATTATTACAAGATACGAGTATTAAGGTCAAAGGCCGAGCATATTTTAGTTTTGAAAGATTTTCTTCTACTTGGTCTTTCCATCGAAGTTTTGGACGTCTTCCTCTACGAGTTCCCTCGGTATCATTTTCGAACACCGAACGTTCGAACTAGTATTTTTGTCCATTCCCACAACATGTCCCAGCCAACGCAACCGCTGCTGTTTAATGCGTTTTACTATGTGGATGTAAGCGTACAACTTATACTTTTTCATGATTCATTTGACGACGATATTTACTGTTGACTGAACCAAAGATTTGTCAAAGAATCTTCCTCTCAAAAACTCTGAGAATAGCTTAATCTGCCTGTGCAATTGTCCATGATTCAGCACCATATAATAACACGGGAAGCATAAGCGTTTTATAGATAGTGATTTTAGGTATTACAGAGAGAGCTTTACTCCTTAGCTGCCCGCTTAGGCCAAAATAGCTTCTTTTGGCAAGTATGATTTTACGTTTGATTTCGAAACTTATATCGTTATTTACGTCCACGGCAGTACCAAGTTTAGAAATTATTTTACAACCTCGAAGCTGTAGTTTTCAGCGATCACGTGTGGTTCAATTCTGGTGGACTGTCGGCTTGTAGAAACTATTAGTTTTGTTTTTTTTTTATTAATTTTATTAGATTCCTCTCGATACTTGAAAAGGCGGCTCTTACTTCGAGTAGTGTGAGTTCTGCGAAGACATTGATATGTCTTCGGCTAAAGCAAGTAGCACGTGTTTTCGGTTGAAAAATGTTCCAAATGTTCCAGTTGTAACATCTCGCAGGATTTTTCCCAACACAAAATTAAAGAGATGGGATGATAAACTATTGCCTTGCCTGAATTCCCGTTTAATTGTGAAGGGCTCCGATAGGCTCTTACCTTTTTCAAGTAATCAGGTAGTATCAGTTCATGTCATCCTACATAACCTTATTAATTTAGTAGCGTTGCCAAACTCAAACATTGCTTTAAACACCTTCGTTCGTATCGGGCTATCAAAAGCAGCTTTGTAGTCAGCAAAGAAATGATTTCTATCTATTTATTTTTCTGGGTCTTCTCCAGGATTTGACGTAGTGTGAAGATCTAGTCAGTGGAAGATTTACCTTGTCTAAAGCCACATTGGTAGGTCCCAATTATTTCGTTTACTTTTGGCTTTAGCCTTGCACACAGTAGATTCTTTCATGCATTTAAAAGGAGACTTATCATGTATGTAATGGAAAACGATCGTTTTCAAATCGATCGATTTCAGATAAATTTTTGAGATATTTTTCGGTTATTTACCCAAAAAAATCAAACCAAATGAAAGACAAGATATCAATCGAAATACCCGAAAATTATCTCAAAAATATATCTGAAATCGATCGATTTGAAAACGATCGTTATCCATCACATATTTACCTGTATATCTTTATATTTGGCACATACATTTTAGTCTCCTTTTTTGTGCACTGCAAAAAGAACACTGAGATTCTAATCATGCGGATTCTAATCATACGCCTTATCAACTCATCATCTCCGGTCTAAAAGAGCTCTACTGACCAACCATTGGCACCCGCAGATTTGTTATTTGCGATTCTAATATCATTTTAGTTGGGTGGTGGATATATGATTAGGTTAGGTTAAACAGGTGTTTGACAAACAGAGTCCACGTCACTTGGTTCCCTTAAAGTGGTCCCTTTGTGTTATCTGCAGAGGAGAGAAAATAATATATTTCTTACTACCAATTCATATCAAGGCTGTGTAAGAGCCAACCAGATGCAACAATTAATATCTTATGAATGTTGAAATTCGAGAACTCTGATAAATCGTGCAGAAACGGGTGGGCCAGATGGTGAGTCCTAAGACCAGCAAGAGCTAGGCAGTCCCAGAGGAGATGTGTGACAGTTTCTTCTTCCTCGACATTATGGCAACTTCTAAAGTAGTTATTGCTTCAAATATTAAGTCTTCTAGCATGCAATCCTACTATGTAGAGCCCTGTGAGGATTAATATTAGAGAGCGTCTATATTAGAGTGAGTCTATGGCGCGTAGTCTATGGACATATAACGCCGTCAACATTGAGTTGTTCAGGCGTGCCATCTTGGTCGCTTTCATTTGAGATGAACAATTTGCAAAAGTGCTCTTTTCATAGCTTCAGTAGGTTTTCAGCATTTGTCACCAGGTTTCCTAAGTCGTCCTTACAGGAGAAAATATAATTGCTAAACCATCCGTTTGGTGTTTAACATTTTGATAAAATTTACGCACTCCATTACAACTCTTATACATCTCAATTACCCGAATACACATTATCCATATCTGCACTTCTCGTCATACCAAGAGTTTTAGGAAGAGGGTTTTGAAACCTTAGTACAGACTTTGCAGCAGTCTTCATGTAGCGCTCAGATGTCGTTGGAATCAGAAATATTTTCTCTAGGTAATTCAGTTATTTATATTTTATTTGGGAGTAAGCGGTAGCAATTTGATGAGATTGTAGCTTTGTGACGGCAAACTTTCTTTGCGCTTCCGTCTTTACGTGTGTTGAAACACACTCAGACGTGTTCTCACCTTGGCTGCAACAAGGTCGCTATCCATACTAGTTCCTCAAATTTAGCGGACAACCAGTACACTTGACTAGTGTCTTCCGCCAACTACAATATGATCTATCTACAATATGATCTATCGCTTTATAGATTTCAAGTTGTGGCAACCTGGCGCTGCTTACTTCCATATTGAGAGCCGCAGCAAAGGATATCAACCTCATACTATTGTCAGAGTTAAATTTCACTGAACATCTAACTCCAAAGAATGCATTCTTAAATAGAAGACTCAGATAGAAGACTAAAAGGAGCTTTCAAGGAGCTAGAGAAATGCCAACCAATTTTACTTCAACTGGCGTTACAAGAAGATATCGCTTGACAGCAGCTGGTCTATATTTTTCCGAAGATGTATTGTAATAAGGCTAGCTTTTCAAGAGAAATGAATGAATGTTGTAATAGAACTAAAATGTTTCGGTCCCTAAAATCTTTACTTAAGTCGGTCAACCTAAATTTGACTGTAATATGAGAAATTGCTTCTCAAAGTTTATATTAAAACAATTTTTTGACAATTGATCCACATTTCATCTTAGCGGTGTACATAACTACAGTGTAGGGCTTACTGGACTTAGTGATTACTTGTTTTTCTTACTTTTTTTAAATTTCCTTTATATAATACAAAGTTGGCTACAGGAAGATCCATTAGAAATGGGAAGTATGAAATATAATGTTGCATTTATATTCTTTATAAAGAAATGTTGCATAATATGTACAGCGAAAAAAAGGGGCAAAACGAGTAACAGAATAAACATTTGCATGCAACATGTACTGTAGAATTGTTTGCAAGAAAGGAATGCAGAAATAAAAGTTAAACCTTTAAGGGCGGCAATGTTATCATGATGGATTTGACATTTAAACAACATAACTTAAAAATTCCTAAGTCTTAAGCATGAAACATTCATAGCATAAGTTGAGTAGAGTTATTTTCGATATTCCATTCTCCAAGATTTCATATGGCTTTAAATCCGGCTATGAAAACTTTTTTCAGAGGAACTCAATTTTTGAATCTTGGACACAAAATGTCTACAATGATCTTGATTCCACAAAAACCGAACAAATTAGGTCAAATCCAGAGAAAAGGTGACCAGAGTCAGGCATAATAACTTAAAGATGGGAATGATTTCCATCTCGAATAATTTCGTGTACCAATGTATTGTTCCCGGGGGTAGTGATAGTTTTTATTTTTAATAAAGCTGACTTAAGTTTGCCTTATTCTATGTCGCGTAGTGTAGGCTTCAATTCTTGCACCAGCTGTATTTGGCCAACACTGCTTTAGATATATTCAAGGTAAGTCCGCGTTAATTGGATCCTATAAGGTGGTCTATTTTTGTTACCTACAGGGTGAAAATAGGAAGAATCTTGACTATTAAAACAACAAACGCTCAGTTAGAGCCAGCCAAATGTAACAATGAATGAGCCTATTTTACGAATACACCTGTACCTCGGTTTACGCTGTACTCGGTTTACGCGAATTCCCATTTACGCGCCTTTGAAAATAGAAAATATTAATATTTGAGTCAAATCAAAAATTTTCGAACACGTACTGAACCACACCATCTCCAATTTCGATGAAATTTTTTAAAGTAAAAATACTAATATTTGAGTCAAATTAAAAATTTTCAAACCAATTTCGATGAAATTTTTTTGTAGAAAATTTTTCGGTATACAAATTTTTACAGTAAATTTTCGGTATAAAAATTTTTATAGAAAATTTTTGGCTTAAACATTTTGTGTAGGAAATTTTCGGTGTAAAATTTGTTGTAGAAAATTTTCGATAGAAAAATTTTTTATAGAAAATTTTTCGAATAATTTTTTTTTAGAAGATTTTCCGTATAAAAAATTTGTTTTATAGAAAATTTTGGGTATAAAATATTTTTCTAAAAAAATTTTAGTATAAAAATTTTTTACAGAAAATTTTCTTGATAACATTTTTTTTATTTTTATAAAAAAATTTTAGTATAAAAAATTTTCCTTATAAAAAATTTTCTGTATAAATATTGTTTATAGAAAATATTCGGTATAAAAATTTTTTATAGAAAATTTTCGGTATAAAAAATTGATATTTGATTTATTTATGTTAATATTTGTTGGACACAATAATAATTCGTATTTATTCTGTCCCTCAAATAATATATAATGTGTGGTTTTCGCTTTGTCTAGAATTTGGGATAATCCTACTGATGAGATGGCCTAACCAACCATTGAAACGTGTCGAGGAAAGGTTTCCCCACCAACATTTTTTGGTTTTATCAAAAAACTATTTATTACAATAATAAATAATTGTAATAAATTGGGATCTTAGTGCAATACACTATAGTAAAACTTTTTAAATAAATTTTTGATGTCCAAAAATTTTTGATAAATCTTTTTAATAAAAAATGTTTGTTTTATCTATTTTTATGTTTCTTTTGTGTTCAATAACTATTTTAAGAAGCATATTTAAAGTCGGATTAGCTTTACGCCGTTTTTCCATTTAAAAATGTTTGCTTTGATCTACCGCGTAAACCGAGGTACAGGTGTATTAATTTTCGAGCTCACAGATAGTTCATAAAAAAACGAGTTGCCCAGATGATAAGCCCTAAAATCTGCAAGGTCTGGGCAAGGCGTTAGATGGACTAAAAATGGAGCACAAATAGTAATTGCTTTTGAAATATTTATTTTTCCTTTCTATATAAATTTCGAAAAGTCTCGATCGTGTTCAGAAGACGACGAAGTGTCTTAATGGGTATGCGCTCAAAATCGAATATGCGCTACAAATCGAATATCGACAAACACAACTGCCTCTATCTTCACTCTTAAAACCTATAAAAATGGTCATAAAATGGTATTTTTATGTTTCTTTTTACTTAAATGATACTTTTATATCTTATTAAGATTATAAAGCTATATTTTGAGTTCAAATTAAGAAGCTTTTTTTGAAGTCGGATTAGCTTTATGCCGTTTTTCCATTTTAAAATATTTGATTTGATCTACCGCGTAAACCGAGGTACAGGTGTATTAGTTTTCGAGCTCATAGATAGTTCGTGAAAAACGAGTTGCCCAGATGATAAGCCATAAATTTTGCAAGGTCTGAGCAAGGCGTAAGATGGACTAAAAATGGAGCACAAATAGTAATTGCTTTTGAAATATTTATTTTTCCCTTCTATATATATTTCGAAAAGTCTCGATCGTGTTCAGAGGACGACGAAGTGTCAAAATGGGTATGCGCTCAAAATCGAATACGCGCTACAAATCGAATATCGACAAACACAACTGCCTCTATCTTCACTCTTAAAACCTGTAAAAATGATAATAAAATGGTATTTTTATGTTTCTTTTTACTTAAATGATACTTTTATATCTTATTAATATTATAAAGCTATATTTTGTGTTTAATTTAAGAAGCTTTTTTTGAAGTCGGATAAGCTTTACGCCGTTTTTCCATTTAAAAATGTTTGATTTGATGTACCGCGTAAACCGAGGTACAGGTGTATTAATTTTCGAGCTCTCAGATAGTTCATAAAAAATGAGTTGCCCAGATGATAAGCCCTAAAATCTGCAAGGTCTGGGTAAGGCGTAAAAGGACTAAAAATGGAGCACAAATAGTAATTGCTTTTGAAATATTTATTTTTCCTTTCTATATAAATTTCGAAAAGTCTCGATCGTGTTCAGAAGACGACGAAGTGTCAAAATGGGTATGCGCTCAAAATCGAATACGCGCTACAAATCGAATATCGACAAACACAACTGCCTCTATCTTCACTCTTAAAACCTGTAAAAATGATCATAAAATGGTATTTTTATGTTTCTTTTTACTTAAATGATACTTTTATATCTTATTAAGAATATAAAGCTATATTTTGTGTTTAATTTAAGAAGCTTTTTTTGAAGTCGGATAAGCTTTACGCCGTTTTTCCATTTAAAAATGTTCGATTTGATCTACCGCGTAAACCGAGGTACATGTGTATTAATTTTCAAGCTCACAGATAGTTCATAAAAAACGAGTTGTCCAGATGATAAGCCCTAAAATCTGCAAGGTCTGGGCAAGGCGTAAGATGGACTAAAAATGGAGCACAAATAGTAATTGCTTTTGAAATATTTATTTTTCCTTTCTATATAAATTTCGAAAAGTCTCGATCGTGTTCAAAAGACGACGAAGTGTCTAAATGGGTATGCGCTCAAAATCGAATATGCGCTACAAATCGAATATCGACAAACACAATCTCCTCTATCTTCACTCTTGAAACCTATAAAAATGGTCATAAAAATCTTGTAGTCGTGAAAGGGTTAAACAGAAATCCTTACAAATGTCATCATGACCTGTGAGTTGTTAATCTTATTTAGTTTTTTTAACTGTTTAAAATTTTTGTTTGGAGCTATAGAAAACCTAAGTTTTTATTACTGTTATTTAAGATCCTTCTTTTTTTTTTGTTTGAAATTATATAAGTTTGTTATAATAAGTCTTTGTTAGACTTTTTAGGTTTATAAATACGAGTATGCATGTGTATCTTTCTCGAAGCTGTTTCTTTAAGATTTGACCCAAAAAGGTTTGAAGTAAACAAATTATGTAAGTTAACTTTATTTGCATCTTTTTGACAAATGATATTAAGAAATAACAATTAATTCAATATAAAATTTGCATTTTTATTTTTACGAGTATTTTTGATTTTTAAAAAAAAAGTCCCCTTATTTCAAACAAAAGTATCTTAGCTGTCATCAAAACAAATTCGAAATTTATTTCAATAAAAAGTTGACCAAAACGCGAGGAAAACCGGTCGAAATATAAAAGAAAGATCTCAAGAGTCCCAAACAAAAGAAAAAAAGTAATTAAAACAAACGTGCCTTTTAAAAGAGGTTTATAAGTATATAATTGTTATATATTAAATTATAAACAAAATGCAAATTTATAAAAAAAAGTTATTAAGAAAGCGCCTCAAGTCTGACTCAATGATACCCTAATAATTGTTAACAATCCTTTCATTAACGGTTAAAGTTGGTTTAATTTTGTAAAGATTTTTGGTTATTTAAGCCGTTTCCGGCGGTTGGTCTAAAATGGGAGCTAGTGCCAAATGTTTCAGTATATCTTATATTCTTAAACGAGCAATAATTGTATATATATATATATATATATATATATATATATATATATATATATAAATATAAATATATATATATATATATATATTTACATATATATATATATATATATATATATATATATAGAATGGCTATCTCGAATACGGCTTTTTTGATGTATAGGTCGAAGAAGAAGGGACTTTTGGAGCCTTTGCCTCTGAGAGGGTAAAAATGGCTAAAAAGGGGAAAAAATCTAAAACGTTATATCTCCTAAAGTAATAGGTATAAAAACAAATCTAAAATTAAGTTTTTAACAGCTATGAAAGTAAGCGGACAGGTGTTTGGTACTTTTTTGAAACTATGTCCGACAGGGGGTAAAAAAAGGGTCAAAATAGTTTTTTTTTGTACTTTTTTAACCCACTCTTATTTATAGAAAGAAACTTTGTACTGCAGTCAATAGATGTGAAAAAAATAGTGAACACGTATTTGGTACTTTTTTGATTTTGTGGCCAAACTGGGTAAAAAAGGGATAAACTGATAACATCTCAAAAAGTAATATGAATAGGAAAATTATGTTAACTGCCTTTTAATAAAATGTACCGAATTCAATTGGTACCAAAGAAGTACCAATTATGCATATGGAACTTTTTGAAATTAGGGGATAAAAAGGGGGAAAAAATTAGTAAAGTTATAACTTTAAAACAAATGAATGCTTGTCTGTATGTATGTTCTTTATAGAATAGTAAACTGTGAACTCTTTAGCAAAGATGTTGCGGATAAGCCGGCGAAGGTTTTTAGATTGGTAAGCCTAATTTCCGACAGGTGGCGCCAAAATAAAATTAATTAAATCGTAAACTGTACAATAGAGTGGTTCGAAAAAAAAAGTTGAGTCAGTCACCCCCTAGGATTAAAGATAATGTCAAAACAATTCCAAAAAATATTTTTTTTATTTTTTTACCACGCCTACAAATACCGCCCTTTTAGCATTTTGGTCACTGTGTCGCCATCTTTAGTCCGATTATAACACTTTATACATCGATGTTCAGGGCTCTGTAAGGGCTACATTTCTCTCTATGATAGTTTTTTACAACCTCCCTAATCAAATCGAGTAAAAATCTATCTTTTAGAAGTTATGACTATAAATTGACGTGGTAGTAAAAAACTATCAAAGAGAGAAATGTAGCCCTTACAAAGCCGAGAACACCGATACATAAAATGTTATGATCGGACTTAAAATGACGACACAGTGAACAAAATACTAAAAGGGCGATATTTGTAGGCGTGGTAAAAAAATAATTGGCATTATCTTTAATCCTAGGGGGTGACTGACATAACTTTTTTTTTCGTATGGAAGGCGAACCGCTCTACTGTACAATTGATCATGCTATGATCTTTTGCAAAGTTGTAGCGCATGAGCCGGCGAATGCTTTTTATTTGGTGGGAATAATTTCCGACAGGTGGCGCTACTGAAAATTACTCAAAGTCAATTTAATCGGAAGCTGTGCATTTAATCATGCTATAGTCTTTAGCAACGTTGTTGCACATGAGCCAATGAAGAAATTTCGACAGGTGGCGCCACTGAAATTTACTCAAAGTCAATTTAATCGTAAACTGTACATTTAATCATGCTATAATCTTTAGCAAAGTTGTTGCGGATAATCCGACGAAGGTTTATTAATTGGAATGACCAAAGTCCGACAGGTGGCGCCACTGAAAATTACTCAAAGCGAATTAAATCGTAAACTGTGCATAAGCAGACGAAGGTTTCTTAGTGGTTTGAACGACTTCATTATTTAAAATGAGTTAAACTGTAACTGTATAAAATAAAATATATAAAAACTTTAAAATTTGTCTCAAAATGCTTATCATAAAGACCCGAGCAAGGCTCGGTCAATCAGGTACTTTATATAAATCTCAGCAAAAATATATCTTACAAAAAAATCCATATACTAAATTTTACTATAATCGAATCACACTTAACCAAATGTTTACACCCAATACTTACGGTCTGACGGCATGCCGTTTCACTTGAAACTGCCTCGGCAGTCGTACTTTGGTGGGAAATCTTAGGATTCCGACCAAGGACTGGCGCTTTTGCAATATTAACAATAATATTGCAGTTACAACAACAACACCCAATATTTAACATGATTTTGACCGTTGCCGTAGTGTATCATAAGATCGGGCTTGACCGACTTTAATACTTTCTTATTCGTTTTTATTCAACTGTATTCTTTTTTTATAAATCAAACTTTGTTTATACACTAACTTATACATACAAATAATATCAAATTGATCGATTTGACTATCATTTAAACACAAACTTCTTGACAATTGAGATATAATAATTAATTTTGATGTTTTAGGTATAAAATTTTTAGTGGATTTAGTGGCAAATCAATGCCAAATAGATCTAAGGTTATTTGAGTCATTTGTTTACGAATTTCAAAATATTTTTATAGTTAAGAATACTAAAACACCCACTTGAAACCTTATGCTCATCCGTACAGTTAAGGTCAACTATAAGTATCCAAAAATTTGAATTACCTTTAAATTTCCTATAAAAATAGGAAATTTCAAAATTTCCTATAAAAATAGGAAATTTCAAAATTTCCTATAAAAATAGGAAATTTCAAAATTTCCTATAAAAATAGGAAATTTCAAAATTTCCTATTAAAATAGGAAATTTCAAAATTTCCTATAAAAATAGGAAATTTCAAAATTTCCTATAAAAATAGGAAATTTCAAAATTTCCTATAAAAATAGGAAATTTTAAAAATCTCCTATAAAAATAGGAAAATTTCAAAATTTCCTATAAAAATAGGAAAATTTCAAAATTTCCTATAAAAATAGGAAAATTTCAAAATTTCCTATAAAAATAGGAAAATTTCAAAATTTCCTATAAAAATAGGAAATTTTGAAAATTTCCTATAAAAATAGGAAATTTTGAAAATTTCCTATAAAAATAGGAAATTTTGAAAATTTCCTATAAAAATAGGAAATTTTGAAAATTTCCTATAAAAATAGGAAATTTTGAAAATTTCCTATAAAAATAGGAAATTTTGAAAATTTCCTATAAAAATAGGAAATTTTGAAAATTTCCTATAAAAATAGGAAATTTTGAAAATTTCCTATAAAAATAGGAAATTTTGAAAATTTCCTATAAAAATCGGAAATTTTGAAAAGTTTCTATAAAAATAGGAAATTTTGAAAATTTCCTATAAAAATAGGAAATTTTGAAAATTTCCTATAAAAATAGGAAATTTTGAAAATTTCCTATAAAAATAGGAAATTTTGAAAATTTCCTATAAAAATAGGAAATTTTGAAAATTTCCTATAAAAATAGGAAATTTTGAAAATTTCCTATAAAAATAGGAAATTTTGAAAATTTCCTATAAAAATAGGAAATTTTGAAAATTTCCTATAAAAATAGGAAATTTTGAAAATTTCCTATAAAAATAGGAAATTTTGAAAATTTCCTATAAAAATAGGAAATTTTGAAAATTTCCTATAAAAATAGGAAATTTTGAAAATTTCCTATAAAAATAGAAAATTTTGAAAATTTCCTATAAAAATAGGAAATTTTGAAAATTTCCTATAAAAATAGGAAATTTTGAAAATTTCCTATAAAAATAGGAAATTTTGAAAATTTCCTATAAAAATAGGAAATTTTGAAAATTTCCTATAAAAATAGGAAATTTTGAAAATTTCCTATAAAAAAAGGAAATTTTGAAAATTTCCTATAAAAATAGGAAATTTTGAAAATTTCCTATAAAAATAGGAAATTTTGAAAATTTCCTATAAAAATAGGAAATTTTGAAAATTTCCTATAAAAATAGGAAATTTTGAAAATTTCCTATAAAAATAGTAAATTTTGAAAATTTCCTATAAAAACAGGAAATTTTGAAAATTTCCTATAAAAATTGGAAATTTTGAAAATATCCTATAAAAATAGGAAATTTTGAAAATTTCCTATAAAAATAGGAAATTTTGAAAATTTCCTATAAAAATAGGAAATTTTGAAAATTTCCTATAAAAATAGGAAATTTTGAAAATTTCCTATAAAAATAGGAAATTTTGAAAATTTCCTATAAAAATAGGAAATTTTGAAAATATCCTATAAAAATAGTAAATTTTGAAAATTTCCTATAAAAACAGGAAATTTTGAAAATTTCCTATAAAAATTGGAAATTTTGAAAATTTCCTATAAAAATTGGAAATTTTGAAAATATCCTATAAAAATAGGAAATTTTCAAAATTTCCTATAAAAATAGGAAATTTTCAAAATTTCCTATAAAAATAGGAAATTTTCAAAATTTCCTATAAAAATAGGAAATTTTCAAAATTTCCTATAAAAATAGGAAATTTTCAAAATTTCCTATAAAAATAGGAAATTTTCAAAATTTCCTATAAAAAAAGGAAATTTTCAAAATTTCCTATAAAACAAGGAAATTTTTAAAATTTCCTATAAAACAAGGAAATTTTCAAAATTTCGTTTAAAAATAGGAAATTTTAAAAATTTCTTATTAAAAAATCTGAAGTTTTCAAAATTTCCTATTAAAAAATAGGAAATTTTCAAAATTTCCTATTAAAAAGTAGGAAGTTTTAAAAATTTCCTATAAAAAATACTAATTTTTCAAAATTTCCTATTAAAAATAGGAAATATTCAAAAGTTCCTATTTGAAAAAAAGGAGTTTTCAAAATTTGCTTTAAGAGATATTTAGGAAATTTTCAAATATTCTTTTAAAATTAAGAAATTTTAAAAATTACCTATAAAAAATGTAAATTTTCTAAATTTCCTATAAAAATATAGGAATTTTCAAAATTTCCTATGTATATGGGAAATTTTCAGAATTTCCTAAAAAAATGGGCTATTTCAAAATTGTTATCAAAAGTCAAAGTTCTGAAGCCTCTGCTAAGTTGTGGTAGATTTTTGTGATCTACATCTTCTTGATTGAAATACTTTAATATAAATCGTGTTCACATATTTATCAAATTGTTCTAAAGTCAATATTTTTCTTCCAAACTTTTCTTCTAATGAATTCGAAATTGATTTTAAAAATTAACGTCCCAGTATCAAACAGATGCGAATTATTTGTTTATTTGTCTATCATCTATTTCGATTAAACTAAAAACAGGTTTGATTGAATTCAATAAATTTATATTTTGAACAAACAAAAGTAATTTAATTTTTTTGTTTACGATCATTACGAATTTTTGGTGGTTTTTAAGCCAAATATTTTAATGATCTTCATAAAAAATTCTTTGTGACGATCGAGAAACTTGTTCCAGAAATCAAAGATCCCCTTTTTTTGGCAGAGTCAGACGGAGTGAGAGGTATAGGCTTAAGAAAAGTTAATAACTTTTTAGAAATTATAAAGTTTTAAGCGTGTGTTAGACAATTTCAAATGCGTAAGATTTTGAAAACAAATGACGTCATAGACTCGTATAATAGGATTTCCCATAAAATTAAAACTTTTGAATTAAAATTAATAGATTTGGAAAAAAATGATATTGCTAAAAAAAAAATTATGATAAATTTAACAAATAAATTCTTTTCCACATACGAACACAAAAGAAATGATTTATTTAATAATTTTTAAAAATTTACTTTAGGAAGTGCTAATGACTAGACAAAATAGAACTTAACTGAACAAAATTCTGTGAATATCTAATTTTAAACAAATGCTTTAGAAATTATATCATTAAATAATGAATTCAAAATCTTTGTTCATTTTTTAGAATTCTACAGAGATTTACCTGAGGTAATGACGTCTAAATCATAGGTGTAAAACTTTATTGCTACCGGGTTTTTAAAGTTTTCTAAGTTCATTGTAATTTATAAAAAATTTACAAAAACTATAAATTATTTGTTAATGAATCTTTAATACTCGTAATAGAATTGGATGAGTATTACTAATCCTAACATATTTTCTAATATTTGTTTACTCATTTGTATAAAATTTATCATTTCGTAAAAATGTAAATCGTTACTTAATATGTTGCTGGGAAAATTCCCCTTTAGAAATCTGGGGTTTTTTTCCCCAGGACAGACATAAATTTATTTACTTATAGTAAACTTTTTTTATAAAAGTGTTAATGTGAAATTTTGCTAATTGTTATAAACTATAAAATTTCACTTTCATTAAGCGAATCATTTGATTAAATGCTAAATTTAAAATTTTTAGTACATATCTCAAAATAGTTAAAATAAAAAAATATTATGGTGATACACGGTGTTGCCGTGTTTTCTAACGATTTAGGTTTATGGGCAAACGTTATATTAACCTCTTAGCTTTGACCTGCTTTCCTTAAAACCAAAACTTTAATGACTCTACTTTCAATTCTTCCAGCATAGATCCTGATTATTTTTTACCAATCTACTCTCATTAACAAAAAAGTTTTAATTGCTAATTTTTATATTAGTGTATTGCACTTAGATCCCAATTAATTACAATTATTTATTATTGTAATAAAAAGTTTTTTGATAAAACCAAAAATTGTCGGTGGGGACAACGTTTCCTCAACGAGCTTCTCTGGTCAGTTATTATCTTCAGAAGGAATATCCCTAATTCTAGACATTGCGAAAACTAATAATTATAAATCATTAACGGGACGGAATAAATACGAATTATAGTGTGTATCAAATATCAACAAAGTTAAAAGACTTTACTTTCAAAGATACTTCAGAATCCTTTAACATTGTCTACAAACTACTTTCGTTGAATAAAAAGTCGGTCTGTATTAAAATCCTTTCGAGATAAGGTTTTGAAATACAACTAGGGTTGCCAGTCAGGCTGCATTCGACTGGATTGTACAGCTTTTTTAATGCTTGTCCAGTGTCAAGCTAAAATTAAATTTGTCCAGCTGAAAGTTGAAAAATTGAATATTTTTAAAGAAAAACTATTTTTTGAAAAAGAACGCAATAAAAACTTTTGGAAAAGTGTATTTTTTTCAATTTTACTTAAGTGATTTATGCGTTGATTAATTGATTGCCTGATCAAGTTGATTTTGTAATAAAATTACTCTCTATCAAATTTACCCATTGTTGGCAAGTATAATTCTACGTTTGAATTTGAAACTTATGTCGTTAATTATGTTGACGGCGGTACCAAGGTAAACAAATTCTTTTACAACCTCGTAGCCATAGTTCTCAACGATCACATGTGGTCCAATTTTTAAGGATTGTCTGCTTGTACAAGGTGGCGCAAAAATAACCTTCCGATGTTTTTTGGCTGTAATTTAAAAAAAAATGAAAGACTTTGATTCTTCTCGTGGATTAATTTTATTTGGTCTTTTAATTTTTTTTACATCAAGTCGAGAATATGATGTCATGTAAATGGCCGCCGCCACAGTTAATTGTCATTTGAGCCCTTTTTATGGCATTTTCCATCACTTTGGCCAAAACTTCCGGCGAAAGGTCCTCACATTCTTGACGGATATAGTCTTTAAGAGCTGCAAGAGTCTGAGGCTTGTTGACATAAACTCGCGACTTCAAAAAGCCCCACAAAAAGAAGTCTGCAGCGGTCAAATCAGGCGATCTTGCTGGCCAGTTCAAATCGCCAAAACGGGAGATTAGGCGCCCGGGAAATGCATCCTTCAGCATATCAGTTGTGGCACGTGCAGTGTGTGCCGTTGCACCGTCCTGTTGGAACCACATGTTTTCCAATCCCAATTCATCAAGTTGCGGCAAAAAGAACTCGTTAATCATTGCTCTGTAGCGCTTACCATTCACAGTAACCGTTTGGCCAGCGACGTCTTTGAAGAAAAAAGGTCCGTTACTCCTCCAGCGAAAACAGCACACCATACAGTGACTTTGAGAGGGTGTAATGGGTTACACGCGGATTTTCAGTGCCCCAGAAGCGTAAATTTTGCTTGTTTACGTACCCGCTAAGATGGAAATGGGCCACATCAATCATGATTATTTTTGATGAAAAATCAACTTCCTCTTGGTGGTGATTAAGGATGGCTTGAGCGTATGTTAGACGCGATTGGCGGTCAGCAGCTAACAGCTGATGCACCGTCTGGACTTTGTACGGAAACATCTTCAAATCTATTACCAAAATTCGCTGTAAAGACTGTCGACTGATACCCATTTGGGTGGCACGTCGTCTGGTCGATGTCGACGGCGCTTCCATGACATCCTCGGCTACAGCAGCAATATTCTCTGCAGAACGGCTACTCCGGGGTCTGCCATGTCTGGCAGCATCTCGTGTTGTGCCAGTCTCTTCGAGGCGAGCTGCTAAACGTCGCAGTGTTTCACCAGTAGGCGTTGGACGGCCAGGAAATCTGCGACGAAACTCACGTTGTGCCAAAGTCACCGACCGATTATTGGTGAAATAAATATTAACCAATATTCCGCGTTTTGGAGCAGTGTAGCGTAACATTGTTTATTAACGTCTATTTCGCAAGTGTTTACTACACAAATGTCAAAACAGAATGTACATTAGGGACCAATTGCAAAATTTATAGCATTTTCTGATAGGAGGATTACTTTTGCGCCACCTTGTAGAAACCAGCAGTTTTGTTTTGATTCATTGATAACTAGACCCATTTAATTACATTCCTTCTCGGTACTTGAAAAGGCGGCAGTCGAATCGCGAAATGCACACTGACTGGCATTCACATAAGACTTCCTTTTGTAAAATTTTGTTGCTGTAGCCCTTTTAGTTAAGGCGATATCGCGCTTTTATCTAACGGACAGACGGACATCAACCCCCTTTTCTTATTGTATTTTTGTGTTTCCGTAAGTTTTTTATATGGAAGCTATGGTCAAATGGTGACCGATTGTGACAAAATTTTGCACACTGGCTGGCATTCACATAAGACTTTCTTGTGCTAAATTTAGTGGCCAAAGCTATTACAGTTTATCATTTATTGGCATTTAAGTGAATTTCAGGTGGAAATTAGGCTGTTTCCGTAAGTTTTTTATATGGGAGCTATGGTTAAATTTGAACCGATTTCGATGAAATTTTATATGCTGCCTAGTGCTTATGTAAAACTTCTAGATACCATTTTTTCATCATAGTTGTTATAATTTGTCATTTATTAGCAGATAAGCGATTAGTCTAGACGAGGTTATACGCGATCTATGGTCAAATGTTAACCGATTTTGCCCAATTTCAATACCAAAGTTTTCTCAAAGATGAAGAATGTTTCTACTAAGTTTCAGTGAGCTAGTTTCTTTCGTTTAGGAGTGATCGTGATTTCAACAGACAGACAGGCGGACGGACATTGCTCAATCGTCTTAGAATTTCATAAGGATTCAGAATATATATCGTTTTTGATTCTTGAGCCAATATTAAGGAAATTACAAACGGAATGACAATCTCAATATACCCCCAATTCTTTTTTAAGGTGGGTATAAAAATGAACTTTGATGACCCCCCTACTTGCTCGGCAGGCCCCTATCTTTGACCAAAATTATCAATAGTTTTTTCAAAAGAAAATAAAAGATATTTTTCACCAACGAAACCCATTTATAGCTATGCAACCGAAAAATCATTGTTTCGTTTTTTGAAACGAAATTGCGAAACGAAATTGCGATACTACAACAGGATGAGTCCACAATTCGCAGGACAAAGTGAAGTAGGTTTGGCAGTACAAAAAATGTGGTTATAACATGAGAACCCTCAACACATGCTGGGCATACGTTGGTGATGGTTGGGACTGTATAGTCCCAACGGCATAATCTGTCACTGACTGGCAAATCGCTTTTGGGTAGCCAGCAAGATTTATTTGTTCATTCCCTATGAACAGTCGGCTAGAGCTTTAAGGAACTTGTTTCTATAGGTTTAAGTAAAAATGTTGTGGATGATATTGAGATAACGATTCATCTTAACTCATAGGTCTTCCACATTTTCGCCAGTCGCCATATCGTGCAGTTGATCGCATATAAAATGACTTAGCGCCTTGCGGTATAGCTGGGAGTTTAAAGAGGTAGAAGCTTAATAAGAGTGGCGAAAGGATGTTCTAGAAAGGGATGGCATGGCTTAGCGTGTCAAAGGCTTTTGACAAGTTAAGCGCCACAAGGACTGTTTTTTTTCACAAGGCCTCTGCTTTACGCCGTGTGCTATCTGAGTGGTAATGGCGGGTAATGCTGTGTTTTTTCCGGAATCGAGGTTTTCCCATTTTTTTAAGATTGGGATCATAATACCCAATTTCCAGCTAGTCTTGGACAGATGAAAGACGCCTGGCAGAAACTCGACTCCCCACTCACCCAAGTGTTTTAGCATCAGCATAGCAATTCCGTCATTGTCTATTGCCTTCAAAGTCTTAGCGGATCTCCGAGACTGAGAGATAATGCAACTTTTGAATAATACTCCTTTTCGCCTCCTTTTCTTAAACCAATCTTTACCCAATTCAATCGCAAAGGCGGTTGTTAATCGGTTGTTGTTCCAAAAAATATAAATACTATACGTGAACTTATACTATAAGATCATAAACTAACTAATCGTCAGATTTAGGAAAGCTTAAATAATCAAGGGTTCAAAACAATACCACCGTTGATGTAAACATTTCTGTGCTCTCACAGATCATCAGAGCACTCAAAACTTTGAATAAATGACTTATCAGCCGTCAGGCCTATATTGATTTAATACCCAAAATTAATAAATAAACAAAATTTGTTGACATCAGGGACCTTATCGCTGCATTCGATATCGATCAAAATGTAAAATATTTCAGAAACATGTGTGTAGCATACTTTTAGGATAATCTAAATATACATTGTAAGATTACATTGTAACATATTTGTCAATAGCTCCCTGATACTAAAAAAAGTTAATTTAAACTACATGTTTTAACAAACAAATGAATATGTTTAGATATCAGATTATAGTAAACTTTTGCAAAGTAAATTATTTTGAAAATCCTTAAGGTATGTTACACAATATTTCCTTTAAAGTTTGAGTTTTCGATCGATATCGAACGCGGCGATTTGGATCATTATAAAATGGTTGAATTGTTAAAAATACAATTTTTCGAGGAGGCCAAAGTAGAATAAAACAAAAGTAAGTTTTTTTGAACTGACATGCAATTTACTTCATCTAGCATATGATCTGGAGTAAAAATTTACCATGACTCTTTCGCAACAATCGATCGCCTAAGCAAAACATATATCATCACAAATATCTGTTCCAACTTAGGTTCATGTCATAAATTATTTTGTAAATTTATGATTTTTTCTTAAACTATTTTCATTTTCTCTTTTAAAGAATGATCAAACATTAACTGAACCGATCGATAAAGCTCACCTATTGGCAAAACTATTTGCAAGTAGTTCACACTTACCGGAAAGCAAACAATCAAAGCCTTAAAAATTTGAAACATAAAAGGCAACCCTCATACCTAAGTAGTTTTGAATGAAATTATTTACGAGTAAAACATTAAAAAAAACCTAACAAAAAATATATTTTAATTTAATTACAAAATTTAAGCTTCATTAACTCTTAAGTTGCTGAGTAATGTAAACATGTTTTCTTTCTATTATTAAAACTAAACTTTAATGTTAATAAATCAATTTTAAAATCTAGTTTTTTTATGAATCTTTTGTATAAATAAAAGCAACATAAACAATTAATTCGTATGGGAATCCCACCATTTTCTAAGAACATGAAATCTTTCTATAAGAAAATCACTTAAAAAAATTCATGGTAAATACTTCAGATAAATTATTCACAAAATCTTTTCAAGGTGTAATGCAATTTTTAAACTGACTTATATTATTATAAAAATTATGATCGTTTCAATACATATGTTTAATGAATAATCTTCATTTCTTTTTTCTTCCAGTGTATCCTTCCCCCTTATAAAACAACAAATAAAAATATTTCGAAATCTCTTATCATTAACAAAACTACTAGTTTTATATATAAAAAAAATCACCTTAAAATCTTAATATTATTTACAATATTATTTTACGTTATTTTCACAAATTTCAAAATTCCCCATAAAACTAAAACTTCCGCATTTCATATCAAGAAAAATCGAAAAAAACTGGTCAAAATTTCAAAATCTATTGAATTGATTGTAACCGCAAAGAGAGAGATAGAAGATGAGTACACGCGCCCAACCAAAGCGATGGCTCAAAAGGCAAATAACCTTTTTCAAGTTTAAATCAGCAAAAATATAATTTCAAATATCTCAAGCAAGAATTTCTAGGAGATTTGAAATGGGAATAAAATATGGGTTCTAAAAAAAAGAAATAACATTTCAAAAACCAAAAAATAAAGATGCGAAAAAAGATGTCAAATTAAATAACAAGTTTAAGAGTTTTGTTTACAAAATCAATTCGTATGAAGGGGATTTGAATGGGTAAAAACGACTTTAGACTATACTACATAAATTGGCTATGTATAAAGAAATTTATTTAAATTTAGTTTAAAACTAACCCAAAACTTGAACAAGTTTTGAATCAAATATTAACTAAAGAAGTAAATCGGATCAAGAACAGGAGCCAAAGCGCCGCACAGTGTTATTTCTTCTCACATCGAAGTGCAAAAAAATAGAAAGAGTGACCCTACAACGATGAAATTTTCATACTTGTTCAGTTTTGTATAGATAAGAAAAATTCTAAAAATTTTTAAAATCCGCCCACACCTTCGGATACCTGCCTGGGCCCCCATTTTATCAAAAATATATTTTTTTCTCAATGTACAAGTCGCAATTCTAAACATAATTTTTGAAATTTAACATATGTCTATCAATTAATTCAAAAAGACGTCTTCTAATTTTGGCCGAAATTCTTAACAGAAATTGATTAAATTCGGCACAAATCTATAAGTTGATCTAAAAATATCAATTTTGGTTGAAATCAGTTGACTCCTTGGGTGACTGAATTGGATCCCCATTTTTCACCAATTTTGTTTTCAATGTAAAAGCCGCAATTCTCATCAGAATTTGAAATTTGGCACACGTCTATTAATTGATCCAAGACAGAGTTATGCTTATTTTGGTTGAGATCCCTTGACTCTTTGAGGTACCTGTCCTGGACCCCCATTTTCACTTACTATTGTTCTCAATGTATAAGACGGAATTCTCAACAAAATTTGAAAATTTGGCATACGTCTATAAGTTTATCCAACAAAGAGCTCAACCAATTTTAATTGAAATCCGTCTACTCCTTGGGGTACCTGCTTTGGACCCCCATTATTCACTTATTTTTATTCTCGATATAAGTCGAAATTCTCAACAGAATTTAATGAAATTCGGCATACATCTATTGGTTGACCCAAAAAAGCTCTACTAATTTTGGTTGCAATCTGTCGACTTCTACGAAACTTACACTTATATTCAATTTAATTAAAAAGTTACACCTAAAAGACTGCAACACTTTTTGCTTAAATTATGCGTAACAATGTATGTGACATTTTTCAGAAAATTTTGAGCTTTGTTCTACGATCTGTAAATTTCAGTAAATTTTTTTCGCTCAATCTAAAGAAGAGACTTTTACCTTTCCCATGGTTATAGTCAAAGTACCGAGCAAAACCGATCCAACTTAGTTTTTGTCCAAAGAAAACCGAAAACACTGAATTTTGTAGAGCTTTTTTGATTTCCTGATATCTCCTGAACAATATCCGAGGTAAAGTTATTTTCTTCTGCTGACTAAAACTAAGGTTATGTGTCTTTATTAAATCGACATTACGATTAAAGCTGTGAAACTATATTCGATGCATGAGCTAGTGAGTTGATGAAAAATTTTATCACTTTCCGTTTTAGAACATTAAGCACATTCCAATACCTTTTTTATAACATAACTTTTTCTTGAAAAGAATTATTGATCCTTAATATATCTACTCTTCTCTATAGAAGTGCACCATTAGATTTTTCAAAAGCGGTTTTATAAAATGGCTTTTTTGCAGCAGAAATATCATAGTGCGCCGCATTCGATATCGATTGAAAACTCAGACTTTTAAGCAAATATTGTGTCACATACTTTAGGGATTTTAAAAATAATTAAATTCATTGTAATTGGATTCAAATGGCGTCCAGCCTAGTGACACATTTGCAACATCTTATCAAAAAGTTATTATTGTGTGAAAGCAGCGCACTATCCAAATTCTTGTTTCATTGTCCCAGTTCTCCAGTTGTAGGTTACATAGAAAAAAGTTATTAAGTTTTTTGGTAGCAGCTTTTATCAGCCACCCTGTATAACTGAACTAGACCTTGATCGAAACTGGATAACAACCTGACGAGAATAGTTCACTCTATGCGAGCAGCCTCTTCATGATAAAGTCGTGTTTGATTCTTCGAGCAATCAAAGCATTCGTTAAAAGAGTCACGGATCATGATAATTAAAATTTTCTCCTTTAAAGAACAAATAGGCAGTTACTGAACCGATCGATAAAGCTAACCTATTGTCAGAGCTACTTGGAAGTAGTTCACATTTATCAGCAAGCAAGCTATAACACGCCGAACTTGAATTAGTATCAGAACCTATGTTTTCTTTCGAGCCCGAGCTTCTAAAATTTTTTAAGCAGACCTTAACATAAATAAGTTTCTTGGGTTGGATGATATTTCAGCACTATTGTTTCAACAGTATTCTTTTAAGTTTGCTGGTCTATTAACAAATCTTTCACTATTTTTAGGCGAATTTTCCCGAATCTGAAGACTGGAAAATAAATACAAAGCAAATTCCCCAAAAAGCTTAAAGTTTGATAACCGCCAATACAAAGCAAATCCCTTAAAGGGAAATAATTATATTATTATATGAAATTATACTCCCAAAGCAGTTCATTCTGCACTTTTACATTATCTGGAGTCTAACAACCTTATAAGCAACCGACAATATGGATTCCGTAATGACGATATACGGAAGACTTCCGCTTTGGAGAAAGTAAGATTGTATATATCGGGTTATCCACTTCGTGGTTACAAAAATATATTACTGGAATTCGACATCTGTCAAACTAAGTTGTTAAATCAATTTTTTTCTTTTCAGTTGAAAGTCTGACATTGACGAAAATGGATCGCTTTAGTATCACGCAACGCATAAAAATTTTCAAAACATACTTAAAAAAATAGTGCAACAACCACATATCGCGCTTTAAGAGGAGATTACGGTTTACCTAATCGTCCAACTACGCAAGCAATTGGCAAAATTGTGAAGAAATTTGAAGAGACTGGAGCGGTTACAAATATTGTAAGGCCTGTGTGTTATGGTTTCGTTCGTTCCGCTGAAAATATCGCTGCTGTAAGTGAAAGTATTACCGAAGACCCGAATGTGTCGATTCCGTGAATTCGGAGCGTTTGGTCATATGATAACCGACTTTTTTTACCTGTTATTGAATAATACGAGTTGGAGAATATGTGGTTTCAACAAGTCGGTGCTACATGCCACACAACTTAAGCAAATTTGGTTTTATTGCAAGAGACATTTAGTCTATATATTTCCATGTCATCACTTTCATCTCATTCTTGATACTTTGAACATCCGCAACTAGTTCTCATTTAGGCGCCTCCACGTGTTTGCAGGTCATCCAGACCTTCTGGAACCTTGGGAATAATATTCAATGGCTTGACAATTTATATCAGTAGCTGGTTTTCCGAGTGCAAAAACTTGTTTGTAATGGCGCTTGATCGGTGCACAGCCTAGATCTAAGTTTGAAATTGTAGCGGGCCTGAAAATGTTGATTATGCGATTGACAAGTGCTTGTAGTAAATTTGTAATCAAAGTAAAACAAATTTGAAGATAATGACAATTTTGTATTTATTTTTAGCGCGCATATAATTTTTTATATATAAAATCATTGTTGAATTTCGATACAATCGATCTACATTGACATTTTAAAGGCCGCTGCTTTGCTGAAATGTCTTAAGGGGGTAGTGAAACAATAGCTCGTGAGAACCACTGTTATGTATCTGTGGCAATAAATAATAATGGCTTAATTCAAAATTTCGTGTTTTGAGATATTAAGGGTTTTGTAGCCGTGGTATTGGAGGTTAGTCATCCGACTGGCATACGAGAGGTCCCAAGATCGATCCCCGGCCAGTCCCACTTGAAAAAATAACTTTTCAAAAAAAGCGCCGGCTTACCTCATAACTCAGCTAGCCACTGGTTATTGAGTATTAGGCTATGTTTATCAAAATTTTGGGACATCAAACATTTAATTAAAAAGTTTTTCTGTAGTCTATTGCACTAAGATCCCAATTTTTATTTGAAATTTAGCTGAGTGATAGATCTTGAAAAACGGAATAAGAATATGTTATAAAATGATGAAAGACAACTAAATCCATTATCATCTATTGCCACAGATATTATCAATTCTAAAATCATTATTATTTTTCAAGATTTTATTTGCGTTCGCGATTTCAACTTCTCTTTACTTTCTGTGTCAGTTAAATTGGAACGTGGGTAGAATATCTTTAAATATGTTCTTGAAATAATACGTCTACACATCCATTTGGTCGCTTATTGATGTTACTACTCATACTTTATTTGTACTTGCAAGGTTTGGTGAAAGGAAATTTTTCCATACTCAGTTGTTTTATGATTTAGGTCGCTACTTTAATGAGTCTCTGTTACTGTGTGAGCTTCTTAGCTAGTTCGTCTACCCATCGACGTTTGTCATAACTGGCACTTTTTTAAACTCTTTCTCTATGTGATTGTAAATACTTGTTCTGACCCACCTTTTAGTATAACAATCGACTTAGAATCACTCCCTGAGTTGTTTTAACGATGTCCGTCCGGCTGGCTGGCAGGCTGGCCAGTTATCCATGAAAGCTTGTTATCATTGTCGTAACTTTAAAGATAATTTAATGAAATTTAACACAAGCTCATATTTTGATCCAAGAACGTTCCCTATACTTTATGGGTGAAATCGGATTATTATTTCGGAATAGAGTTTTTGGTCCTTTATAGCCACAAATTTAGTTGTATTTTAATAATATTCAGCACGAATAATGCTTATGATAACCGTAATCAGTAGGAATCGGCCAATATTTGACCATACCTCCCATACGAGACACATTCTCAAAAGACGTTTATATATGTACATATAAAAGCGCAAAAACGTTTATAACTCTAAAGATAAATGTATTTGATTGCTAAAACTTTGCACAGATAAATATTTTGTAAATATGAACCAATAACAAAAATTTGGTAGCAATTGGTCTACAATTGACCCTAGCTCCCATATCAGGCCCTTAGCCTGAAATAACATTAATCTCGAAATTTTGAAAAAATAGCACATAGTGTACGTATGTATGTCTCTAAGACGTAAGGAAAACTTGTTTAATGGTTAGTCTATATTTGACCTTAGTAGTGAAGGGTATGATCTAGTCGGGCTTGACCGACCATAGCTTTTCTTACTTGTTAAAGTTTGGTTTTTGGATTTCTTAAGCAAACCTTTTATAGCACATCCAATTCATGTAGATTGAAGAACGTATCAGGTTGTTTAGAACCCCGAAAAAAACCGATGGTCAAATTTTTATATATGTTGCAAACTAATCACTGAAACAAATAATACCGTCCATTTTACTCAAATTTTGACACCTACTCAATTTGATATAATCAGATTGGTAATTTTTTCGTCAAAGCCAAAATTTTTTGTTAAAAGTTTCATTATCAATGAAAACCATTTATCTGAAACTTTTGTTAGTTTATGAATTTTTAATTTAAATTTCGATTGTTTGTGATCATTATCATATTAAATATTAGATATTATGTCTTCCTAATTTTAGCACGAGTCTCAATCTTTATGTTTTATGTTTTAGCTTTGAATAAGCTACAGATCAAATGGGAATCTCCCAAAAAAGTCAAATTAATAAACAAATTCTTAATAACGAGGAGGGTCTCTAATAACTAAATAACGATAAAAAACTAAAGTCTTTTTAAAAAATCCGTTAAATATAAAACAACAACATTAACACATGCTAGTAGTTTTTTTCCAGAGGGTGTTAATTGAATCAGATTATCATCATCCATCAAGTGATGGATAGAGGATTTGTGTATGTCTAAACTTTAGTATCTCATCTTTGGGGGATTTTTCAACTCATATCAAGTCTCAAGATGATCAAATCACAACATCAGCAGAACTTCTCTTCTGCGCTGTACTCTTTTAAAATGACAAATTATTGTGGAATCTAGCGATCATTATTGCTCTGATGATCATTAGTAAAATTTATGAATTACTCAAACTTTTCTTAAAATCAGATTAAGAAACGATCAATAAAAAAAGAACTAGTTTTGATCTTTGGTCGTTTTACGAATTATGTATAATAATAGACACTAAGATCGTAAGCAAAATAAGACAAATCCATCATAAACCTCAAGTATCAATAGACTCTTTAGATTTTAGAATCTTAAAGATTTTCAAGTATAAATAGTTTTGATCTAGTTTGTTGAGATATTAGTTGTGTAAAAACAGTTTAACCAATCCAATCCAAATTTTTTACTAATATCACAAAAATGAAAGTATTCATTGTCCTCGCCATGCTCTTAGCAGTCGTCTGCGCTGCACCTCAATTCGGTTTTGGTCGTCCTGGTTTCGGTGGCGGTTTTGGTCGTCCCGGTTTCGGTGGCGGTTATGGTCGCCCCGGTTTCGGTGGCGGATTTGGTGGTCCATATGGTGGCGGTGGATTTGGTGGTCCTGGTTTTGGTGGTCCCGGTTTCGGTGGTCCCGGTTTCGGTGGCGGCTTTGGTGGTGGCTCTTCTTCTGCCTCAGCTTCTTCTAGTGCTAGTGCTGCTGGTGGTGGTCTCGGTGGTTTCGGTGGTGGTGCTGCTTCATCTTCTGCCTCTGCTTCATCGTCTGCTGGTGGTTTTGGTGGCTTTGGCCGTTAGAAGTACCCCTTTTCAAAGCTGTGCTCACCCGAGATTAAACAAATTTGTTAATTTTTTACAAGTTTTTTTTTGTTATAGTTTTAGTTATGTTTTAAGTTAAGATTTTTTGTTTTATATCTAAGAAAATATATAAAAAAAATTGAAAAATCATTATTTCCTCAACGAAATTCTCGAAGACATTGACATGCATAAGACAAAGGCATTTAACAAACTTAACACGTATGTCTTAGATTCCATATAAATTAAAACCACTACATCAAATTAGACTTAGATATAGGCTACGTCATAGATACATATATACTAAGACATTAAACAAGACATAGACAAAAATGTAGAACAAGATAGACTAACACTTCGATAAAGATATAAACATACATATTAAGAGTTAGCCTAAGACTAAGACGTAGACTAAGACATAGACTAAGACATTGACTAAGACATAGACTAAAACATAGACTAAGGCATAGACTAAGGCATAGACTAAGACATAGCCTAAGACATAGACTAAGAAATAGACTAAGACATAGACAAAGACATAGACTAAGACAAAGACTAAGATATAGACTAAAACATAGATTAAAACATAGACTATGACATAGACTAAGACATGGACTAAGACATAGACTAAGACATAGACTAAGACATAGACTAAGATATAGACTAAGACATAGACTAAGACATAGACTAAGACATAGAATAAGACATAGACTAAGATATAGACTAAGATATAGACTAAGATATAGCCTAAGACATAGACTAAGACATGGACTAAGACATAGACTAAGATATAGACTAAGATATAGACTAAGATATAGCCTAAGACATAGACTAAGATATAGACTAAGACTAAGACATATACTAAGACATAGACTAAGACATAGACTAAGACATAGAGTAAGACATAGACTAAGACATAGACTAAGACATAGACTAAGACATAGACTAAGACATAGACTAAGACATAGACTAAGACATAGACTAAGACATAGACTAAGACATAGACTAAGACATAGACTTAAGACATAGACTAAGACATAGACTAAGACATAGACTAAGACATAGACTAAGACATAGACTAAGACATAGACTAAGACATAGACTAAGACATAGACTAAGACATAGACTAAGACATAGACTAAGACATAGACTAAGACATAGACTAAGACATAGACTAAGACATAGACTAAGACATAGACTAAGACATAGACTAAGATATAGACTAAGACGTAGACTAAGACATAGACTAAGACATAGACTAAGACATAGACTAAGACATAGACTAAGACATAGACTAAGACATAGACTAAGACATAGACTAAGACATAGACTAAGACATAGACTAAGACATAGACTAAGACATAGACTAAGACATAGACTAAGACATAGACATAGACTAAGACATAGACTAAGACATAGACTAAGACATAGACTAAGACATAGACAAAGACATAGACTAAGACAAAAACTAAGACATAGACTAAGACATAGACTAAGACATAGACTAAGACATAGACTAAGACATAGACTAAGACATAGACTAAGACATAGACTAAGACATAGACTAAGACATAGACTAAGACATAGACTAAGACATAGACTAAGACATAGACTAAGACATAGACTAAGACATAGACTAAGACATAGACTAAGACATAGACTAAGACATAGACTAAGACATAGACTAAGACATAGACTAAGACATAGACTAAGACATAGACTAAGACATAGACTAAGACATAGACTAAGACATAGACTAAGACATAGACTAAGACATATACTTAGACATAGACTAAGACATAGACTAAGACATAGACTAAGACATATACTAAGACATAGACTAAGACATAGACTAAGACATAGGCTAAGACATAGACTAAGACATAGACTAAGACATAGACTAAGACATAGACTAAGACATATACTTAGACATAGACTTAGACATAGACTAAGACATAGACTAAGACATAGACTAAGACATAGACTAAGACATAGGCTAAGACATAGACTAAGACATAGACTAAGACATAGACTAAGACATAGACTAAGACATAGACTAAGACATATACTTAGACATAGACTAAGACATAGACTAAGACATAGACTAAGACATAGACTAAGACATAGGCTAAGACATAGACTAAGACATAGACTAAGACATAGACTAAGACATAGACTAAGACATATACTTAGACATAGACTAAGACATAGACTAAGACATAGACTAAGACATAGACTAAGACATAGACTAAGACATAGGCTAAGACATAGACTAAGACATAGACTAAGACATAGACTAAGACATAGACTAAGACATAGACTAAGACATATACTTAGACATAGACTAAGACATAGACTAAGACATAGACTAAGACATAGACTAAGACATAGACTAAGACATAGGCTAAGACATAGACTAAGACATAGACTAAGACATAGACTAAGACATAGACTAAGACATATACTTAGACATAGACTAAGACATAGACTAAGACATAGACTAAGACATAGACTAAGACATATACTTAGACATAGACTAAGACATAGACTAAGACATAGAGTAAGACATATACTAAGACATAGACTAAGACATAGACTAAGACACAGACTAAGACATAGACTAAGACATATACTTAGGCATAGACTAAAACATAGACTAAGACATAGACTAAGACATAGACTAAGACATATACTAAGACATAGACTTAGACATAGACTAAGACATATACTAAGACATAGACTAAGATATAGACTAAGACTAAGACATAGACTAAGACATATACTAAGACATAGACTAAGACATAGACTAAGACATAGACTAAGACATAGACTAAGACATAGACTAAGACATAGACTAAGACATAGACTAAGACATAGACTAAGACATATACTAAGACATAGGCTAAGACATAGACTAAGACATAGACTAAGACATAGACTAAGACATAGACTAAGACATAGACTAAGACATATACTTAGACATAGACTAAGACATAGACTAAGACATAGACTAAGACATATACTAAGACATAGACTAAGACATAGACTTAGACATAGACTAAGACATATACTAAGACATAGACTAAGACATAGACTTAGACATAGACTAATGTGCTGTTTATAGAACACAATCAGCTGATGATTGTGTGAAATTTGCATGTGTTTTGTTATTGTAACAAAAACAAAATACATGTAAATTTTTCTCAATCGTCAGCCGATTGTGTTATATAAACAGCACATAAGACATAGACTAAGACATAGACTAAGACATAGACTAAGACATAGACTAAGATATAGACTAAGTCATAGACTAAGACATAGACTAAGACATAGACTAAGACATAGACTAAGACATATACTAAGACATATACTAAGACATAGACTAAGACATATACTTAGAAATAGACTAAGACATAGACTAAGACATAGACTAAGACATATACTAAGACATAGACTAAGACATAGACTTAGACATAGACTAAGACATAGACTAAGACATAGACTAAGACATAGACTAAGACAAAGACTAAGATATAGACTAAGTCATAGACTAAGACATAGACTAAGACATAGACTAAGACATAGACTAAGACATATACTAAGACATATACTAAGACATAGACTAAGACATAGACTAAGACATAGATTAAGACATAGACTAAGACATAGACTAAGACATAGACTAAGACATAGACTAAGACATAGACTAAGACATAGACTAAGACATAAACTAAGACATAGACTAAGACATAGACTAAGACATAGACTAAGACATAGACTAAGACATAGACTAAGACATAGACTAAGATATAGACTAAGACATAGACTAAGACATAGACTAAGACATAGACTAAGACATAGACTAAGATATAGACTAGGACATAGACTAGGACATAGACTAAAACATAGACTAAGACATAGACTATGATATATAGGGTGATTTTTAATACATGCGTAGAACATTCAAATGGAATAAAACAAAGATTAACTATTTAAATTGACATAAAATTTACTATATTCGAAAGATAACCTTGTGGCATTATAACTATAATTTGACCTGTGACATATGACCGCCACAGCTGGCTGATGCTCTAATCCAATGTCTTGTCGGATGACTCATTAGCACGTCACAGGCCTTCACCAAATCTCGAAAAAGTTGAGTTCTTACTTTATCTTCTCTGTTAGAGGATAAAAGAAAGTCATTGGATGTAAAAAGTGGACTTTATGGTGGATAACTCGTTAACACGACATAAAATTATAACCAAATTTTATGAGTTAGGAGATGGTATGGTTCAGTACGCGTACGAAAATTTTTGATTTGACTTTTATATATAAAATAATTTTTGTATTTTGTTTTCAATTTTAACAAGTACATTCGAAAATTATTTAAGAAGAATGGTCTTGAAATGTGAACACAATTATCTTTCTAACAATATTTTGCTACTTGTTATTTATTTATTTAGAGATTCAAGTGAAAACAAATGATACTCTCAGTGATTTACAATTTTTATGACGTAAAATATGTTAATTGACACTTATTTATGTTTGTATTTTCAAACGATCGGATGCAAAAAAACAGAAAGCAGCGAAAATAATAATATTCAGCCGATAAATTTACGCAAACTCTATTTCTCACATTTGTAAAAAAAAAATGCTCTAAAATAGATTTTATCTTTCTCCCTTTTATGAAGTCTAATGAAAAAAATTGTTAGAGAAAAATCAACAATAATCCATCAATTTCTCTAAGCCCAAGTCTGAGTTTTAAGTTTTATTGAATTTATCATTTACCTTAACTTTTCAAAGCAGAGAAATGAGATGCGTTTTCTTTGGTATAAATAGATTTGATCGCATTTGTTGAGCCATTAGTTGTGTGAAAGCAGTTTAACCAATTTAACCGTTTTGGATCTAAATTTTCTAAAATTTCAAACATGAAAGTGTTCATTGTACTCGCCATGCTCTTAGCTGCCGTCTGCGCTGCACCCCAATTCGGTTATGGTCGTCCTGGTTTCGGTGGCAGCCCTTACGGTGGTGGCGGCTTTGGACGTCCTGGTTTTGGTGGTCCCGGTTTTGGTGGTAGCCCCTATGGTGGTGGCGGCTTTGGTCGTCCCGGTTTCGGTGGCGGTCCTGGTTTCGGTGGCAACCCTTACGGTGGTGGTGGCTTCAGAGGTCAAGGATTTGGTGGTGGTTCCTCTTCCGCCTCTGCTTCATCTAGTGCCAGTGCTGCCGGTGGCGGTCTTGGTGGTTTGGGTGGTGGTGCTGCTTCAGCTTCTGCTTCATCATCTGCCTCAGCTGCTGGTGGTGGCGGTTTCCGCGGTTAAATCAAAATACTCTCGATGTAGTATTAGCCAGAGATTAAAAGAGTTTGTACGTTTTTGTACAAACTTTTTTTTTTTTGTTAGAGTTTAAGCTTAATTTATGTTTTTCTAAAAAAAAGTCTGAAAAAATATATAAAAATAAAAAAAAAATAAAAAGTTAAATTTTATTATTATTTTTGTAATAAAAAGTATTTTAATAAAACCAAAAGTGTTATTGAGACAAACTTCCCTTGACGTGTTTTGATGGTAGTTTAGGTCATCATTATCAGATGGAGTATCCCTAATTATAGACAGATCGAAAACTGCACATTATATCTATAGTAGCTACTTGGAGCGGGCGTTGCCCGGGTTGGTAATAAAAGATTTTTACTCGTCAAACAATCATCAAGAAATCGTCAAACAAACGACAGTCAACCGTCAAACCATTATCAAAAATCGTCAAACATTACCAATATCCGGGAAGCCGTTTTCCGATTTGAAATAAATCAAAAAAGTGGACATGGTAATTTTTTTTAGGTAAAACTTAAGTGGGGTTTATATAACTCAAGCATCTGACGATTGAGTGAAATTTATATGTATTTTGTCGGGCTCTTGAGTTATATAAACCCATCATTAAATTGAATTACTACGAGCATTTTAGAAAAAAAAAAACTTAAATCCATGGAACCGTTTTTTACTTAAGATAAATCTCAAAAAAGTGGGCGTGGTACAATTTTCTTTGCATAAGAACTTAAATTGAATTACTTCGAACGTTTAGGAAAAAAAAATTATAAATATCAGTGAAGACATTTTCCGATTTTAGATAAATTAAAAAGTGGGTGTGGTCAATTTCTATTAATGTGGGATCCTAACATGAACAATTTGAAAACAAAAGTTCTCCAAATCGGTCCAGCCGCTCTACCCCGTTGAAGAATCGCTTGACCGATTTTGTGCAAACTTTACATAAACCCTCTACCAAGTAGTCCAAATAATGCCTAAACATTTGGTTTGGATAGGTGAGTCCGTTCTTGAGTTATAAAATTACAACGAAAAGTGGCATTAATTTTTATATATAAGAAGATTGCGAGACAGAATAAATACGAATTATACCGTCTACAAATACCAACATTAAGAGTCTGTGATGTCCCTTGGACTAAACACGTTTTGCGAGTGTCGAAAGAAGCATTTAAGTGTTTCGGCTTTCTAATGCGGTGTAAGACATACTTCACTTTAACTGTTCTCCTTAAGATTTATACCACTTATATCCGACCGAAAATGGAATACAGCTCTCATGTATGGGCCGATGCTTAAAATATATATTACGGTGCTTATCAACCTTGAGCAAGAGAGGGCGAAGGTGCTAATCGGTGTCAGTAGGGCAGCAAACTCCATTGATTCATTGGAACATCGTCTTAATGTGGGTTGCGTTCCACTGTTTCGTTTCAGCAATTAGGGACATTGTTCCCGAAACCCGTACATTTCTTTGTAGCACACACAATTTAACAAGGGCTTAGCCCTTTGTAATCGATTTTCCAGTGGATCACACGATGCACTATAGAGAACTTTTTTTTCCCCACAGCACGAATTTGGAATCAACTTCCTTTTTTTGTAAAACCACTCAACAGCAAAGGTAACAAATAAAATCCTACTCTTCAATTTGTCCAAAATTTCTAAATTTCTTGTTTTTATTTCTATTTATATGCACATTCCTTTTTTCCAAACCAGCTCTCCATCCCAACATTTGTCAGTCTTCCCCTCTAATAATGATGTCCAAAGATTCAAATCGAACATCTACAAATACTACACCATCTATCCTCCTTCCTACAACCTTTTTATACCCACCATAAAAAAGAATGGGGGGTACATTGAGACTGTTATTCCGTTTGTAATTTTCTTAATATTGGCTCAAAAATCAAAGGAGATATATATCCTGAATCCTTATGAAATTCAAAAAAATTAACCGATGTCCGTGTGTCTGTCCGTCTGTCTCTTGAAAGCACGATAACGCCTAAACGAAAAGAGCTTGGGCACTGTAACTTGTCATAACTGTTCTTCATTTCGGGAAACATTTGTATCGGATCACATTTGATCATAGCTCCCGTATAACCTCGTCTAGGCCAATCGCTTATTTGCCAATAAATGACAAATTATAACAGCAATGATGTTAAAATTTGGTATATAGAAATTTTAGATAAGCACTAGGTACCACATACAATTTCATAATAATCGGTTCACTTTTATTCATAGCTCCCATACAAAACACTTACGGAATTCCAGCATAATTGTATTTGAATGCCAATAAATGATAAACTGTAATAGCTATGGCCACTAAATTTAGTACATAAAAGACTTATGTGAATACCAGCCAAAGTGCCAAATTTTGTTTCAATCGGTCACCATTTGACCATAGCTACCATATAAAGAACTTTTTGAAACACAAAAATACAAAAAGAAAAGCGGGTTAATGTCCGGCAGATAAAAAGGCGATAGAGCCTTAACGAAAAGAGCTAGAGG